>JALIZH010015774.1:0-88203 GCA_030522465.1 Rhipicephalus appendiculatus
CTTCACCCCAGTAAAGTATATCCCCGATGCTAAACATTCGCTTAGTAAAGCGCTGATATACGTCTTCATGTGTACTACATTCACATGTACCTCAACGTATTCACGACCATGAATCTACTTGTGCTTCTTTGCTGAGTTTGTCTGCATTTTAGGGCGACGTATTTTTACTCCAACTTGTTTATTTATGCTAGATGTCAAACACCACGACTTCGTAATACTCACCAATTTCGATTCCCCTCACGTGTGCGTCTGGATGAACAGTCAGATTTTAGTGCAGGGTGAATAAAGGAAAGAAGTGTACATTTGAGGGCTCGTTTGCTTTGTTAAACACAATAATAATGAGAACTAAACCGACAATTATTGCCTGTTAAGTTCTCATTATTGTAGTGCAGGATGAAGTCTCTTATAGGTTGTAGATGAGGCTGTACACAGCAACTTTTTTATAGGAGCTCAATTGGTAAATCCTCGCCACTTTAAAACAGGTATATCAGGCTCCGAATATGTAAATTAATTCCTTATAATACAGTGCACTGTGAATTCGCACAAAAGTTGAATATTTAACCGTATCAGCTCGTAATTGGCATACCTTTTAGAAGCAACGAGTTAAAGAGAGAGACAGAGAGCGAATTTATTAGAAGGCCGAGAGGTTGGCCTGAGCTTGTGCGCTCTGGACTGCTACTCAGCGCAGGGGAAAAGGGAGTAAAAGAGTGATAAAGATGATGATGGGGACAGGAAGAGGTGATGCGCACGTACAATGACCACGTAACACACAGTGGTCTTCCTGAAGTCTAGTGTCAAGTCCAGTAGACTTCAGAAAATCTATAAATGCCCTTGTAGCAGTCGTTGGTGCTGTCTGGTCGGACATTGTGGACAATAGGTTGCCTTCACTTAGTGTGTTAACAGCGACGTCGGCCAACATTGAAGCTAGCGTCTTCCGTTGGGACACGTATAGAGGGTAGCCACACAATAAACGAGTTGAAGTGTTCCTATGCAACCAATGGTGAGTAAGCGGAGCCCTCGCTAACACCGAACGTACTGGTTAGACATTTGAAGTGCTTGATGCTGCTGAGTAATCGACATTTGCTGCGGGAGGGAACTATGTCGCTGTGTTTTACCTTTTGTTTATTTCTGATTGTACATGTTTTTTTCGATTGATTTGTCATTAATTGGGGTCTTTATTTTGTGATAGTTCAATAGCCAGAGGAAAATTGTGACGCGTGAACCTCACATTTCAAGACACGCCATTTTTGAACAATGGACAGAACACCAATGAGCCGGTGTCTAGTATAAAAGGTGTAGTAGCCACTGCACATTATGGTTGGTTTAAGGCAAGCCCCCAAGAACCGGACGAGTTAATGTAAGTTATCTTTCTTCGTTTCAGTGGTAGTGTTATCACCGCACTTGTGAACAGAGAGCAGGATATAAATTTGTCAGTTGTGGTACTTTGCCAGGAACATCTCAAAATGAGGAGTAAACATGTGGGCGTCATGGAAGGTAGTCTATTATAGACATGTTTACGTGGCACATTATCTAGAATAGAATATGGGACCCAAGATATTTGATAGAATTCCTCACCTGGATTTAGGTGAATACAAAAGAACCGGAGTTTGTAGTTTGACACTGCAGTTATATTGTTCCAACGACCAGGCCTCAAACCCTCTTAGTTATGTAAAGTAAAGCCACCTTCTTCTGGAGGCAGCCTCATACTCATGAGACAAAAAAACCGACATCCTATTGAAGTACTGCCTACTCGACAGATGTTTTTAATAAATGCTCTTTTGAATTCGTGCATGCCATGGCCACTATGTTCGCAAGAGGCTGATCAGAACATCAACTTTAGCGGCAGTCGGTTTCTTCAGAACCGGAAAGTTCATGAAGCGACTGCTTCACTAAATCAGCTTGTGGATTGATCATTGACGATAATCCACAATCCGTCACGATAGGAGATTTCTGGCGCGCATAAATGAGGAAAACAAAGAAGGTCAGCTCCGCACAAATAATGCGAGGACTCGGGTAGCAGCGGAGCTAATGGTGTTCCCCCCTTATTACTCCCCGCCACGTAGTCTAGAGGTTAAGGTGCTTGGCCGCTGTCCCGAAGGTCACGGGATCGAATCACGGCCACAGCGACCACAGTTTTGATGTAGGCGAAAGTGCCTTAGGCCCGTGCATTTAGATATAGGTGCACGTTGAAGAACCCCGGGTGGTCGAAATTTTTGGAGCCCTCCACTACGGCGTCGTCCATATTTATATCGTGGTTTTGGGACGTTAAACCCCAACAACTATTATTATTTCATTTATGTTCGCCTTCATCTTCGTATTAAGAGCGAAGCTGTTCCAACTCGGCATAAAACATGTGGCAGGGTCCGAAAACGAACGCGTCCGTGCCACAGATAAAATGGGTGGTCGTGCATAGAAACTATCATCATCATGAACGCGTATCTGCCACAAAAGTTGTGCAAATCGCACTACTCACCACTACGGTGCGGCATGCCATAAAATGTGTGGCCGAGCCCAAAGCTCTCACGGACTATATACCGCATCACCTGCGGAAGCTGCGCATGCGCAGTAGATAAGCCATGCCCTCCGATGGAGACACCGCGCGCATCCTCTGCACTATGCACCTCGAGGACATAGAGTGGCGTCTAGGCGAATAGTGCACTTTCGGGATGCGGGGTTGTGTCGTCTGCTGGAACGCCACATTTGCTGCACTTTAGTCACCATGCGTTTCTGTTGTGGGCACCGCACGTGCGTCCCCCTTGTTTTGTAGCTCACGACGTAAAGAAGAGGTTTGACCTAACACTAGCGCGAAGCAATGAATGCGATAGCAAGAAATTAGAATGTCACACGAAGAAAGACAAGTAAATACTTGCAGCGCCGGTGCAGCACAAAGAAGGACGCTCGAAAAGAACGCATAGGTATACACAGGACAAGCGTGAACTAACAACTGTCATAGTTCGGCAGTGCAACTTGTCGGCGTTGCCGTTTTGCCTTTCGCGGGCGAGAGCGCGTTCACGGTCGTTTTTCATCCATGGCAGAATGAGAATCTGTGGTCTGGAACGCGCTTATTAAATGCGAAGCATTTCTTAGCGAACTTCGGCGACTTTGAGCGTATCTATCTATCTATCTAGCTATCTATCTATCTAGCCGCCAACGATTTTGTGCTCTCACTGCCGTATCGTTAATGGGATTTATACCAAATTTGGTATGGCATAACATGACTGTATGACGAACATAAATGGCTGGTCATATCATGAAAATCATGACTAACTTGTCATGAAAAGTATTATTTACATGCCACGCTCATAGTGCGCTCGCGGCCGTTTCGTTAGCTTGATATACACCAAATTTGGGACTGAGTGACGTGACCGTATGACGAACATAAATGACAAGTGGCAATATGAAAATCATGACTTGTCATGTGCGACATGACTTGCATGCCACGCTCATGGCGCGCTCGCGGCCGTTTCGTTAGCTTGATATACACCAAATTTGGGATTGAGTGACGTGACCGTATGACGAACGTAACTGACAAGTGGTAATATGAAAATCATGACTTGTCATGTGCGACATGACTTGCATGCCACGCTCATGGCGTGCTCGCGGCCGTTTCGTTAGCTTGATATACACCAAATGTGGGGATTGAGTGACGTGACCGTATGACGAACATAAATGACAAGTGGTGATATGAAAATCATGACTTGTCATGTGCGACATGACTTGCATGCCACGCTCATGGCGCGCTCGCGGCCGTTTCGTTAGCTTGATATACACCAAACTTGGGACTGAGTGACGTGACCGTATGACGAACATAAATGACAAGTGGTAATATGAAAATCATGACTTCTCATGTGCGACATGACTTGCATGCCACGCTCATGGCGCGCTCGCGGCCGTTTCGTTAGCTTGATATACACCAAATTTGGGATTGAGTGACGTGACCATATTGCGAACATAAATGACAAGTGGTAATATGAAAATCATGACTTTTCATGTGCGACATGACTTCAATGCCACGCTCATGGCGCTCTCGCGGCCGTTTCGTTAGCTTGATATACACCAAACTTGGTATTGAGTGACGTGACTGTATGAAGAACATAAATGACAAGTGGTAAAATGAAAATCATGACTTGTCATGTGTGACATGACTTGCTTGCCACGCTCATGGCGCGCTCGCGGCCGTTTCGTTGGCTTGATATACACCAAACTTGGTATTGAGTGACGTGACCATATAACGAACATAAATGACAAGTGGTAATACGAAAATCATGATTTGTCATGTGCGACATGACTCTTGCATGCCACGCTCATGGCGCACTCGCGGCCGTTTCGTTAGCTTGATATACACCAAACTTGGTATTGAGTGACGTGATTGTATGACGAACATAAGTGGCAGGTGGTAACATGGAAATCTTGGCATGCGTGTCATCTACAACGCCATTTACATGCCACGCTCATGGTGCGCTTGCGTCCAGTTCGCTAGCTTGATATACACCAATATTGGTATTGCGTGACGTGACTGTATGACGAACATAAATGACAGGTCCTAACATGTCAAACATGACATGCAAATTATATAAAGCAGGATTTCCTCCTTCCTGTCTGCTTCGCATTACATCGATTCCCACAGTGCGTGGGATCTGCCGGCTTTTTTTTTCATCGTCATGTACTCACTATCGTCTTCGTTATGACGTATAGTGGGTACATTCCATGTGGTGTGCCGTGATGGCAGAAAGAGAATGTGTGGCCTGGACATTGCTTTTATAGACGATAGTCTTTCTTGGTATACTTAAACGCAAAAATTTTGGTCTGGCTGTCTGTCTGTCCGTGACCCGATTCAGCTGCTCGGCCAAAGTTTCACGAATTTCTGAACGCCCAGCAATCTTGAACTGGTGTTTTTGTCCATACTTGTGAACATATTCGATCAAAAAACAAACGCTACGCATAGCTGAGGTGCAACATTAATATGTAAGTATCAGGTCGTGTGTTCTTTTATTAGAAGGCACGCAATTCTAAAGGCCCAAGTGTTTTTTGGGCTGCGCTGAAAATGCGACGCTTTGCACGAAAAAGCCCTGTGCCGACGATAAAGTGCTACAGCTGGCAGTGGCCCTTGGTTCAGCACAAGTTCATGTTTTTCGATGGTGTCCATATCTCGCGCAGCGCCTCCTCTATTTTATCAATGCCATCCAGATGCAGCGAATTCAACGTAGAGAAGGCGCTTTCTGAGGCAAGGCAAAACATCGTAGTACGGCCGGCACTGGACTACCGTCTTTCGACGACATTTGCAGCGAAGCACGCAGATACGCGGCCAATTTTTCTTCATCGTCATCGTCATGGCGTATAATGGTTACCTTGCATGTGCTGTGCCGTGATGGCAGCGTCATCGTCGTCACACTAGCGTGGCTACGCCGGGGGGACACCAGGGCAGTGACGTACAAGCCTCGACCTTAAGGAGCTTCGCCCCTAAAATTCGTCCTGGTCTGGGCTTGGAACCCGGGACCAACGCCTTTCCGGGGTGGTAGCTCTACCAACAGAGCAAACCAGGAAGCTAGGAATTGGCAGCGCTTGGGCGAATTCATCGACAACTAGAAGCACATGGACAAAACTTGGTGGAGCGACCGCCCCGGAAACACGTTGGTCCCGGGTTCGAACGCCGGAACAGGACGAATTTTAGGGGCGAAGCTCCTTAAAGTCTAACCTTGTCCCGCGTCAGGCGTAACCGACAGTATCTCGTGATAATGATGACGATGACGCTGATGACCATGAAGAATAAGCGCGTTCCAAACCACCTCTAGTTCCCATCGTGTGCACCGAGGAAGCAGAGCATCCCGCAGGCGGTGTGGCCATCAATGTCAAGCAGAACACTGTATTACAATAAGGCCGTCCACCACCACTACAGTCACTAGAGTCATGGCCGAGAGTGTAGAGGGGCAGCTTAGCAATGGCTAGGTAGGTGGTGTCTGTCGCCCAGGTTGGCTCCATTCCTTGATCTTGCTTGGATGTGCTTGCGGGGGCTTAGTCCATCCCTCCTTCCCGCGTCCTACACCCCTCCAGAGCATGCGCGTCCTCTCCACCTCTCTCCCCCTCTCCAACGCTCACCCCCTTTCTCTCCTCTAGCAATCCCTCTACTGTACGGAGCGGCGCCCGCGTCCTACACCCCTCCGGAGCATGCGTGTCCCCTCCCCCCTCTCTCTCCTCTCCAACGCTCACCCCCTTTCTCTCATCTAGGAATCCTCTACTCTACGGAGCGGCGTCCGCGTTCCACATCCCCACAGGGGATGTGCGTCCTAGCCACCTCTGTCTCCTCTCCGCTCACCCCCTCTCTCCCTTCTAGGAATCCTCTACGGAGCCATATAAGAACCCCTATCCCTCCACTTCACCGACCATAAAGCCGTTATAATGAAGGGCGACCGGAAGCCACGTCTAGCTACCATTTACGAATAAATAAAATTTCTTGTATATATACACACAGTGTTTGTCACGTCTTTGATGATGTACTGGACGAAAATTCACGGAAGATTCACGGTTTACCGATGAACCTCCAGAGCTTCGCCCACTCATCATCATTCACTCCGTGGATATGCTGTGATTTTTTCTGCAACAAAAAGCTCCTCTTTCTGAGGAATCCCTATAGATTTCCCTGGGCTTCGTGCTACAAACGGGCGGTTGCCTATTTTACCTTCCTAACTCTGATAGTTGTAACTTTTTTGTATTTCATTAACGCGCTGGAAGTGTCCACAATACAAAAACCGACGCTGTCTTAGATTTCTTTTTCTTTTAAAGGGCGGCTCGTGGAATAACCCTCCTGCGTCCCCCTGCCACATGTTGGCGTCTGCCGCCAAGTGTGTCCGGTGTCCTTTCTTCCTTCCTTCTACATCATGAGAGGGTACACAAGGGCGGCACTTTTTCGCTCGCGTCTCAAGGGCATGTTTTAATTTTTAAAAAAATGTAGGAGCGTTCCTTTAAAAAACAGGCTCAAGCTCCTTTGAGATCTGCGTACTGTGAGCGGTAAACGGTGCATATGAATAGCTCGCCGTTATAGGGCCGGCACAAGCATGGCGCGTGGCTGTGTTGGCTAGCGCAGCGGGCGGCGGAGTGAGGGGTCGCTGGTTCGAATTTTCGGTCAGGTGCTTTTCATTTTAAATGCGAAGCACTTCTTTGCGTACACTCAACACTTTTGCGCTTCTATCTACATATCTATCTCTCTATCTAGCCGCCTACGTCTAAGTGCTCTCGTCATCGCCTCCTTAACTTGGGGTAGCCCAAATTTGTATGGGAGGGTAACACGTATTGACGCATATGCCTGGCTGGTCATGATATGAATATCGTGAAAATCCATACGCGTACGTCGTCAAACCCGTTCCTGTAGATACGTGTGGCACACAACCGTATACCACGGACCGCGGTATACGGGTATGCGCCACAGGTGTTTGACAATTTAAATCTGCCCAGGTACTGCGTAGACAGACATTAGTCATTTAAATGCGAGAGTGTTTAGAAAGACTAACGTTGGCAGCGTTGACCCGGCGAATGCAAATAATGAATATCAGGGTCCCAGCAGGAATCGAACCAAGCAATCTGAGTGGCAATCAGTTCTACCGCAGCGCCACGGCAGGTCTCGGAACTGCTTTGTAAGAGGACCCCATGCAGGCGTAATGTTGGTGAAACTTCAATTGTGGTGGTATGTCGGGTTAGGCGTCATGTCGGGTTAACGTGAGTTGTATACTTAGGCGCTATAAACTGTAGTTGGTCCACGAAGCACTATCCACGGCTACCAACCTCGCAGGCACAAGTGCTACATATAAGCGTACCACTTCTGGTGTTGGTCATACCCATGCTTCTGTTGGCATGGTTACGCAACTGTAAACAACTGGTCATACGAAACATATGTGACTCTCCGACATATATATGTGCGTAAAACATTTGTACACATCTTTAGCGTTGTTTCGTAACGTTTCGCACAAGAAAAAAGTGACAACCGCGTCAGCTTGCCTCCGAATGCTGCGCATAACATCGATTTCCATGGCACTTGTGATCTGGCGAATTGTTTTCTATTAATTTATTTTTGAGCATATATATATACATATATATATATATATATATATATATATATATATATATATATATATATATATATATATATATATATATATATATATATATATATATATATATATAAACGAGTGGAGTTGCAAGTACGTAGGGATCGTGGCGCCAAACAGTAATAGATCCCACACATGCGGTGAACATGGACTACCCTCACGGCACACGGAAAAATGGTGAGCGGATTGAATCGCCACACATGCTAAAAAAGTGATGGGGGGACCTGCAACACACAGGGTCGATTTTCCTTCACTGCCCTTTTGAGTTGTTCTCCGATGTGATTGACGCTCATCACCGCTGCGTTGTTTTTAGAGCTCAGATCTTAGGCTCCCGTTGCTTGCCCGCTAACCTCTTTTTAACCGGGTAGCAACCATGGGCGAAAGTATATCACTTATTTCACGTGGCCCTTGCAATGCACAAGCGACATTGTAGGCGCCCCACCGGCGCCGCATACAAAAGACGAAGGGCCTCCTGCTTTGCTGAAACCAGTCTTCTCGCTTGAATTCTGTGGCCACTGAATGAGTGCACGTTTTTAGATGTGAAGCATCTTAGAGCGGGGTTCAATCCGGTGGTGTGCGGCGTGACCACCCTTACTGCGCATGCGCAAGCCCTTTAAAAAAATTAAAATAAAAACCTCCTCTTTCCTTCTCTCTCCTTAGGCATCCCTCCCTGCGGCGACCACACCTTCACTGCGCATGCGCGTCCCCACCCCCCTCTCTCTCCTCCCCTAAGCTCCCCCCCCCCCCTCTCTCGCCTCACGACGCCGACGCAGGCAGCGTCTGCTAGCGAGTTTCTTGGTTGAAAAAACCGGCTGCTCGCGCTGCACAACCGTTCACTGGCCATCCCGTATATATGGCAATGGATCCTGACCTGCAAGGTGGTGCCGGTGGGAGATTTCTCCTGTGCGTTGTTGAACAATAAAAAATTCGCAGCGTGCTCGTTAACTAAAGCGGACTGCGGGTCTCTGTGTCCAATCGGAGTCTTCTGTCTATCATTGCCCATTAGCAGCGATTGCCACGTTCCAGTAGGAAACACCAGTCCATCACTGCCTGCTTTGAGCCTCCCCAGGTTTCTTTCCTGCGCAACGCCGCGATGAGCGCCAGCGTCAACGCCACCGCCACTGTAAGCGTTAGCGCCCGCTGCTTCGCATCTATACATGGTTTCCTTTAGCGGGAGATGGTGTAATTTTTTAGCTTGGTTTTACGCACGCGGTTGAGCTGCCTGCTTCTACCACCCTTCAGTGTGCGAGATGCTGCAGTTAAACAACATTCTTGCAGGGGGCATAATAAATGTCCGCTGTAACATAATCTGAAACAATGAGATTTAAAAACGATGTCACATGGCCTTCCGGAGTTCAAACGTGAATTTTCCGCCTTAATCTTGCGGATGAGACATTGTTACGACGTCAATCGCGTCATCCCAAGGTCTTGAGCTAAAGTGGTTTCTATCCACTTGGAAGACTTTAAATACAAGGTGTTAGTGCTTCACACCGGTATTGACTGGAAAACAAATCTTGACAGGAGCAGCTGTGACTGCCAGAGCAACAACCATGGATAGGTAGAGGCGTTGGAACTCCTATAAGTATTATGACGTCTAGGTTCAGGCGACGTTTTTTTCGCCCAAGGACTGCAGAAACAGGCAGCCAGAGGTAGAGCGCGCACACACCAGTTGATGATCATTATGACACATGGTGACGATGAGGCCGGATAAGAAAATGGATAATGATGATGATGATTATACATGCTTATGTACAAACAAGGAAGAAGCGCATAACAAACGCTCACAGTTTGCACGATTGCTATATGAGGTGGTCCAGTTGCTACGCAGTCATCGGCGGAGCATTAGCGCACAAGGACTTGCAGCTTATGAACCTTCGTCTGAGCAGCAGCATTACCTGTAGACTGCTTGAAATTTCGGTTGCGAATATTTGCTTACCCGCTGCCGGGACGACACTTTAGTCTTAGCAGCGGCTTTAGCACATATTACAATAGAACCATAAAAGCCATTCTAGCTTAATGAGGTGAGACAAGGTATTTCCAAGAAGAAAATTTTACATCATTGTGCATGTTTTTGCTTCCACATTTTTACTTAATGTATTATTTTTTAAGAAGTCGCGTATTAGGGTAAATGACAACTGAAGCTCTTCTTTGCTCGTTCGTGAATTGAATTTTGGCTGCGAAACTTTTAAGAAAGTTTAGTGGTGTTTTAGATGTGAGCATACATTTATAGCCGTCTTTTTCTTCTGGCAGCCTAAACTAAAATCTTAAAGGATGAAGCTGTTTTTTTGCTCGTGTTATCTTGGTCTCGTATACAGCGTTTTGTTATTGTCAAAGTAAGTATACTTTCCGTTATTATTGCTAAGGCTAAATAGTCGGGGAATGCTTGCTGGTGTAAACAAAAAAAGAAATGGTCTCGATATTGTTGTTATCGTAAAATCTTATGACTTATTTACAAGGTTGCGTCGACAGTTGTGTTTGTTCAACAAGGTAGCAATAACTTGATTGTTTTATTACTCTTCGCATTGCGTTATTAGCATTATACATTGGCATCTCGTTCAGTTTCACGTTTTTACACTACCTGAGAGAACAAAAGTTTTATCGCAATTTGAAACATAGCAAATATTTTGAAGCCTTTCCAGAACATTCCCTTCAAAATAAATAATTGATTGTGAGTAGAAGTGAGTCACCGACTTTTAAAGAGGCGCCCTAGTTCATTATGTGTTACCATATATTTGCTGGTAATTCTAAAAAAAGCCATTGCCGGTATTCATTTATTAGGAACATATGCACTTTCTGCCGTACGGAGCGTGTAGATTGATGATTCCGTCCTATTACTGCGGAACAATTTGCGTTTATACTAATCTGAGACATAGCCAAGCCGACACCATTACATGGAAAAATCATATGATATCAACACGAGCTCAGAGTCTGGAAGGTAGAATAAACTAATTTCCGAACTATCTTGATGCGTGTTTCTACAAAAAATAAGTAATTACTTTGTGGTCGTGTTTCAGGGCGTGTAATAATAGTATATGGGTATTGTGGACATCATAAAAGATTCTCAACGCGTCCTCTAGAATATCATTAATGCACGCTCTTTACATGCTTTTCCACCAGCAAAATATTACTTGGTATATCCAGTCCTCGTCAATCACACGGAGCCACGCTTTCGAGGAACAGTGTCTGGCGCCGCGTGTCCCGTGCCACCAACATTCTATGAAGATAATAATGCGGTAGGGTCTGGCGCTTATCCGATGTGGAAAAAAGAAATCATTTGAATCATTTTGCGCTTGTGGTCAAGAGCCTTTCAACAAAGAAACTTTCCTAAAAAATTCGGTGGCTGATTGTGCCCCTGTCTGCAGTTCAATGCTCCCCTTCTGTATTTTTTTATCTTTCTGGGCCCCTTCCCTTACGCACCACGTAGGGCAGCCAACCGGAATGTCATATGCTTAACCTCACTGCGTTTTCTCTCCTTCCTTTTCTAATCCCAAGGAGCATGCATGCTACCAAGCCCAAGTTTAACGTTGCGAAAGCAGAATAGCGTTTGCGCATTGCAATTCAATATGTCGCTGATTTTGCTTTCATCAACCACTGCAGTAAGCGTTTCAGGAAGCAGAAGTACTGGCAGCATATCTCGCACATCAGGAGTATGATGCTAAGAGAAGGTTGTTCGCCAAACTACCCGCTGTGAAAAAAAAATCTGCTGCCCATCACAACATCAAATATGTCATGTAAAGCCCGCGAAAAAGTCACCCATTGTGCTGTAAAAAGTGAAAAGCAGTTTTTTTTTGAATATTTATTACGTACATTACAAGTACAAAATACATATAATGCATGAGGAGGTCGCGCATGCGCTGTGGGGATGTGGGACGCGGGCGCCGCTCCGTAGAGTAGAGATTCCTAGAGTAGAGAAAGGGGGTGATAGTAGGAGAGGAGAGAGAGGGGGAGGGACGCGCATGCGCCGTACAGCGGTGGTGTGGGAAGCGGGAAGGATCGCCGATAGGGAGGGATTCCGCGACGACACAGTTAGGGCTTCTCGATGCCACCAAGGAACGCGGGCCGGGTTAGCGTCAAGATCTTGCCCTAGACGCAGTTACGCTATGTGCCTTACTTTTTGTATTAGCATGTGACGGCTAGTGGTCGGGGTCGTGCAGCGTCTACATGCACCAGTGGTATTTGACCACTGCCTACTACTGCGAGAGCGATAGTAAGAACTCATTAAACTCCTGAAATAAGTGCCTCTGAAAGGCACCGATGTCGACGGGTGAATGTCGTGTCTTGGTGAAGCGAGACATAGGCCAGACACTGCACAAATCCACCATGAGTCTACCAGCCCTGCGTGACCCATCCATGCTTGACTTTGTGCAGACTGCGCCAATTTTAAATGCGAAGCATTTCTTTTCGTACTGTAAGCAATTTGGCGTTTCTGTCTATCTATCTATCTATCTATCTATCTATCTATCTATCTATCTATCTAGCCGCCTACGCCTGGGGGCTCTCGTGATCGCCTCCTTAACTTGGGGTAGACCAAGGCTAGTATGGGAGGGTAAGAGAATTTCACAAATATGTCTAGCTGATCATGACATGAATAACGTGAAAACCCCGTCGTGTACGTCGTCAAACTCATTTCTCCAGACACGTGTGGCTCATACCCGTAAACCATAGGCAGCTGTACACGGGTATATCCCACAGGTGTGTGACAATTTATGTCTACTCGTGAACGGCGAGGACAGACATTAGTATTTTAATGCGAGCGCGTTAAGAAAAAGACATGGGCAGCGTTGACCCGTCAAATGCAAAGAATAAATGCTATGGTCCCAGCAGGAATCGAACCCGAGCATACTGCGTGGCAATCACGTTTTCTACCCCAGAGCCATGACAGGTCTCAAAACTGCTTTGGAAAGATACCCTATGCAGGCGTAATGTTAGTTAAACGTCAGTTGCGGTTGCCGTGCTGGTTATCTAATTTTACAAACATTACATATGTACTCCTATGAGGCAGGCGTGATGTCGGCCGGGTTAACGTCAATTGTATGTTTAAGTGGAATCCACTATAGTTGGTCAACGAAGCGCTATCCATGGCTACCATCCTCGCAAGCACAAGTGCTACATATCGGCTTACCGCTTCTGGTCTTGGTAATACCCATGTTTGTGTTGGCATCGTTACGGAACAGTAAAGAATTGGTTATATGAAACACATGCGACTGTTCAACATGTCTGTACGTACAACATTTGTATATATTCTTAGCGTCATTTCGTAACGTTTCGTTCAATAAAAAATTACAACCCAGTCACACTGCATCCGCATGCGTCGCATAACATCGATTCCCACGGTACTTGGGATTAGCCAATTTTTTTTTTCAGTATTTGCTTCCATCGGAACTCCTCCGTCAAGGACAACGCCGTCGCCGCCGCCATGGCATTTTCTGCCACGTGGGCTCTTTAACGTTGTCACGTTAAGACTTGGAGGAACTATTTTCGCTGTCTATCGGTTGACATGGACCGTGAATCACCTCTGGCGAATACCCGTATAACAAGCGCCGTGTCATGTAGCTATGCACCACGCGTGTCTGGTGGAAAGGGTTTTATGACGTAGGCGACAGGCGAGTCACGTTATTCATGCCATGACCTACGAATCATGTTCGTCATACTCTCATGTCCTTTTATGCCAATTTCGTTATATAGACCTTTTTAACGGAGTGAAGGATCACCTCCTCTCTTGGTTGTTCCTAGGGAGTACAAAAGCTGACGTCACACCCTCGGCAGTGCGTTTTTGGGGGGGTCACGCACGTTAACAACAGCTTGACAAGGTGCATACCATGCATATTAAGTGGACTATATAGATTAGAAAGACAGACAAACATATATATATTGTAATGAAGAAGATCAGCGCTGTTCTGAAAGGTAGAGGGTACCTCTCTCGGGCAGAAAGACGACGACGTTCGGTGTTGGTGCATCGCGACACTTGCGCCTGCTCGGCTGTTCCTCCCCGACCTGCCTTGACGTTATTAAAGAAGTTCTACGCCGAAACGCCTTATTTTAACTGGTGGAGGTGCTGGGTACTCTACCGCCCTGGAACTTCGTAACCGAACCCTGCCTCCAGTTGATCTCATGGCCCCTGTCGACGGCGAGCAGCCAGACCCCCAGGCAGCAACAACCCCTCCAACTGTTGTTTGCTCCGGCCCCCTTCGGCAGCGTGACCCTCCTCTCTTCAGTGGTACTGACGACAAGGACGCGGAAGACTGGCTTGACGAGTACGATCTGGTGAGCAAGCCCAACAAATGGGACGATGCGCAGAAGCTCACCAACGTCATATTTTACTTAACTGACGTCGCCAAACTGTGGTTCCGTAACCACAGTACTGACCTTCCCACCTGGTCGGCCTTCAAAGCAGCTTTCATTCAACTTTTCGGCCGTCCGGAACTTCGGAAGTTGCGTGCGGAACAGCGCCTGCGAGGTCGAGCTCAGCAAGCCGGTGAAAGCTACACCAGCTATATCGAGGATGTGGTTGCCCTTTGCAGGCGCATCAACCCATCAATGATGGAGGCGGAGACGATCAAGCATATCTTGCAAGGTGTCTCTGACGATGTCTTTCAGATGCTCATCGCTAAGAACCCGCAAACGGTATCGGACGTCATACAGCTGTGCCAAAGCTATGACGAACTCTGGAAGCAACGGGACGCTACTCGTCGTGCCAGCGCGTCAGGTGCAACCATTGCCGCATTAACGCCTCCTGGCCTTGCGCAGGACCATGCTGCTTTGCTACGAGAGATTAAGCAGTTTGTGCGTGAAGAGGTCGCCCGTCAGCTCTCCATTTTGCATTGCGTCTCTGATCCGGCCCCATCATCGCTGCCAACGTCAATACAACGTGTTGTTCAGGAGCAAGTCGCCGAGGTGCTCCCCGCAGCCATTGCGCCACCTGTGACTGCTCCGCTCACGTATGCTGAAGCACTGGTCACACCTCGACGATTGCCCGCTGCCAACTCCTACGTCCCCGCGCGCCCTTTTGTCTCGTCGCCCCAGCCTGTACACCCAGCTACGCGTCCGCACTCCCGACCGGCACCACATTTTCAGAACCCATGGCGCACTCCAGACAACCGGCCCATATGCTACGCGTGCGGTTTCCCGGGCCACGTAGCACGGTTTTGCCGGCGACGTGAGTTTATGCAGCATGATGACATGAGGCCGTATGCTTATGACTTCGCGCCACGACCTCAGCCTGCTTCATCTGGACCATACGTCGCTACTGAATCTTCTTCGACTCGACGGAACTTCAACGGACGCCGGTCGCCGTCACCGCGACCCCGTTCCCCTTCTCCCATGATGCGACGTCCCCGGCCTGACCCAGAGGAAAACTAGGAGCCGCAGTTCCGGAGGCAAGAACTGCGCAGCTTTCGAACTTTTCAAGGCCTTGTTTTTCACCGTGTAATGTTATCGCTGTTGCCGTTGAGGGTGTATCCGTTTCAGCACTAGTCGACACAGGAGCCGCAGTTTCTGTCATGTCTGAGAAGCTTTGTCAGAAAACTCCGAAAAGTAACGACGCCTCTTCGCAACTTCTTAAGCACTGCCAATGCAGAACAAATTCGGCCTTTCGCTGCGTGTACAGCACGGGTTGTTATTGAGGATGTCCTTTACACAGTCGAATTTGTCGTGCTTCCGCAATGTTCCCACGATATCATACTAGGATGGGATTTCCTATGCACTCACCATGCTGTCATTGACTGTGCTCGCTCCGAAGTCGAGTTCTCGCCGCTGTGTGACTCTGCTTTAGTCGACTCGCCGTCCCTACCTGCGAAAGTGTTCGTCGCTGCTGACACCACGATACCCCCTTTCTCCTCTGCTTTAGTCCCGCTTTCCTGCGACGCCTCTATTGACTCACCTGTTCTTTTTACACCAGCTCAAAATGCCCTCCGCCGCAAGTGCTGCTTGATACCCGTCGCCGTCCTCAAGATTCAAGACACTTCTAGTGCAATTTACGTTTCCAATCCGTTTCCCTGCCCTTCTGTCGTACTGAAGGGAGAGTGCCTTGGCAGCGTTGATGACCTCGATTCCTTTTCCGCAAGTGTCGTCGCCGATCAGCCGACTTCTCTCCAGATTAGCGCCGTCGACTGTCCTGCTACAGCTTCGCTACCATCATTCACCGATGCACTCTCTAGATGCCTCGACAGCCACCTGACGTCCCAGCAGCGCTCTGACATCACCGCATTGCTTGAACGCTTTCGTGCCAGCTTCGATTACCAACAACCATCCTTGGGGGCGTACTTCAACTGTAACTCATCACATCGACACTGGCCTCCATGCCCCTTTGCGTCAGCGCCCATATCGTGTGTCGGCAACTGAGCGTCACATCATCGCCGAACAAGTTGATGACATGCTTAAGCGTGGTGTTATTGAGCCCCTCTAACAGTCCGTGGGCATCGCCGGTAGTTCTGGTCAAGAAGAAAGACGGCTCGATACGGTTTTGCGTTGACTATCGACGGCTGAACAACATCACACGCAAAGATGTCTACCCGTTACCTCGCATAGACGACGCCCTCGACTGCCTACAAGGAGCCGAGTTCTTCTCTTCATTAGATCTGCGCTCCGGTTACTGGCAGGTGCCAATGGCTGAGGCTGACCGCCCCAAAACAGCTTTTGTTACTCCCGATGGCTTGTATGAATTTAATGCCATGCCATTCGGGCTATGCAATGCGCCTGCCACGTTCGAACGCATGATGAACAACATGCTCCGCGGCCTGAAATGGCAGGCATGTCTGTGCTACCTGGATGACATTGTAATATTTTCACGTGACTTTCCAACGCATCTTCGACGCTTGGAAGCAGTGCTCAGTTGCCCCTCAAATCTGCGGGTCTACAGCTGAATTTGAAGAAGTGTTGCTTTGGCGCTCGAAAGCTCCTTATTTTGGGCCACGTCGTGTCCCGGGAGGGTGTTCTTCCTGATCCGACAAAACTTCGTGCGGTTGCCGAGTTCCCTAAACTGAGTACATTGAAAGAAGTTCGGAGTTTTCTCGGCCTTTGTTCGTATTTTCGCCGCTTCATCCGCAACTTCGCATCCATCATAGCACCTTTGACTGAACTCCTTCGCGGCAGCCGCGACCTCACGGGACGGTCATCAGCATGCGACGATGCTTTCACCACACTTCGCCGCCTCCCTAACCGCACCCCCCAATACTGCGACATTTCGACCCACTCGCCCCGACTGAACTGCACACGGACGCTAGCGGTGTCGGTCTCGGCGCTGTGCTTGCACAGCGTAAACCTGGGTTTCACGAGTACGTCGTCTCTTACGCCAGCCGTGCACTCACCAAAGCCGAAACCAACTACTCCGTGACCGAAAAGGAATGCCTCGCCATCATATGGGCCATAGGCAAGTTTCGACCCTATCTTTACGGACGCCCATTTAGCGCGGTCACAGATCACCATGCATTATGCTGGCTTTCCTCCTTAAAAGATCCATCCGGCCGACTTGCCCGTTGGGCCCTACGTCTGCAGGAGTACGACATTCGCGTCGTTTACCGATCTGGACGTAAACATTCTGATGCGGACGCTCTGTCTCGTTCACCTCTTCCATCTGATGATTCGTCCCCGCCTGCGTCCTTTTACGACGCGTCCTCGCTCTCTGTCAGTGACATGCCTCTGGAGCAAAAGAAAGACCCCTGGGTCGCTTCTCTTATGGACTTGTTATGTAGGCCTCCATCGCACCCCATCCCTAGAGAACTACAGCGGCACATACATCACTTTTGTATTCGAGATGGCTTGCTATATCGGCGAAATTACCTTTCTGAAGGGCGCAAATGGCTCTTGGTTATTCCCCGACATCTTCGATCGGATATGTGCGCCTCGTTTCACGCCGATCCACATTGTGCACATGCGGGAGTACTGAAAACTTACACACGCCTGCGCCACCGCTACTATTGGCGTGGAATGTATCGCTTTGTTCGCCGCTACATCCGCTCCTGTCTCGCTTGTCAACGGCGCAAGAATACCCCCTCCCCGTTCTCCTGCTCCTCTACAGCCTCTACCTTGTCCTGCCAGACCCTTTGAACGTGTCGGCATTGATATTTATGGACCGTTACCCATCACTGCTGCTGGGAACCGCTATATAATCGTTGCAATCGATCATCTGACGCGCTACGCAGAAACTTCACCACTGCCATCTGCATCGGCCAGTGACGTCGGTTCTTTTATTTTACACCACCTCGTTCTACGTCATGGCGCACCACGTGAGCTCCTCAGTGACCGAGGGCGCGTATTTCTGTCCGAAGCCGTCGAATCACTTCTAAAGGAATGCCGCATCATTCACCGAACCACCACAGCATACCATCCTCAGACCAACGGCCTGACAGAACGATTTACCCGAACATTGGGTGATATGCTGTCAATGTACGTCGATTCTGCTCACTCAAATTGGGACCGCGTTCTCACCTTCGTGACGTACGCGCACAATACTGCGACTCAGACCACCACGGGATTCTCCCCATACTTTCTACTTTACGGACGCGAGCCCTCCTGCATGTTAGACACCATTCTTCCGTACAGTCCCGACGCAACTGAGTCGATAACAATTTCCCAAGCAGCTAAATACGCGGAGGAGTGTCGCCAGCTCGCCCGATTCCTCACCACTTCCGATCAGCAACGCCAGAAACACCATCGCAACCTCGAAGGCTCCAGCGACTTATCTCTCTGGTTCGCTTGTGTGGCTCTGGGTTCCTTCCACCAGCCCTGGTCAGTCATCAAAACTTCTCTCGAAGTACCACGGCCCTTACCGCGTCGTCCAGCAATCATCACCCGTAAATTATATCATTGAGCCACTTGCGCCGTCTCCTGATCAACGACGCCGTGGACGCGAGACGGTGCATCTAGACCGGCTCAAGCCTTACTACGACCCTACTGTTGTCTCCTGCCCCTAAGTCGCCAGGATGGCTCTTTTTCCGGAGGGGACATAACTGTAATGGAGAAGATCAGCGCTGTTCTGAAAGGTAGAGGGTACCTCTCTCGGGCAGAAAGACGACGACGTTCGGTGTTGGTGCATCGCGACACTTGCGCCTGCTCGGCTGTTCCTCCCCGACCTGCCTTGACGTTATTAAAGAAGTTCTACGCCGAAACGCGTTATTTTAATATATATATATATATATATATATATATATATATATATATATATATATATATATATATATATATATATATATATATAGATAGTAATGGTCGAAGTGTCTTTGTTCCGTTAAGAAACGCTTCGCATTTCAAAAGCCTGAACGACATTGCTGCAGCGCACATATACAGTCGCTGCTTAGGTTGTGCCATCATAAGGCTCGGTGGCTGTGCCACCATGAGCCACTTCTTCACCACCATTTCGTAATAACGAAGTTTAAGCTGAGTAAACAACCGAAAATGCTATGTGAAAGTAATTGCTGTTGATATATTGCGCAAGGCCATTATTTCATTGATGGCCTTGTTCAAGCTTGCAGAGTCTCTCAGACTTCATTGACAGAATAGTGATTATCTCTTTATGGTCTAATCTGCCGTAGCAGCAGGTATCTGTTGCCACGTTAGTAATCGCTCAATCACCACGGCATTGGAAACGATCGAGTAACGCATTATGGCCCAACAAACATTTATCCAACGTTTCAGTATGTGTTGAGGCCCAGGAGGGATCCCACAAGTTTTATTGAAGTAATTATGTGGAGCACAGTTAATTCAACTCGTGCGTTGATCCTTGTAAATAATTAGTCGAGCATAACTATGCATATCCAGTGTTGTACACGTTCCTCTAAAAGAGGAACGAAAGCTCGTTCCTCGTTCCTTCACAATTTCGGAACGAGTTCCCGTTACAAGTTCCTCAAATGCAAAAGGAACTCGTTACAGTTACATTTGCAAAATTGGAACGTATCGTTACACTAACGTTACAATTGACTTTTTAATAAATATATGGTGTCGGCTAATCCTGAGGCAAAATAATGGGAGCAATTTAAAGATCCCATCGAAATACATATATCAAATGAATTTAACATTGCCGACAGCAGGTTATACATAAGTAAAGAAATCTAAATAAACGCTCTGACACAAATTTTTTCAAGAACACCGGCCTTACTACATACATGTAACTGCAACTTTCGTGCTCGTCTATTTCAAGTAACACATGTGGTACTTTTCAACGTCGGTCTTCAAATGCGCACTCAGGATACTGCACATCACGTATTCAAATAGAAATCTTCACCAATGCGCCAATATAATTGAATTTTTTTACACAGGTAATAGTACCGAAAGGGACAATACTTAGACGTTTAATGAGTGCTGATTCAATTTTTCAGTGTGAGCAGAAAATAATGTTCAGGTTACACATTTGCACCGTAGTGAAGTCCCCGGTTCACAGTCAGCGAACATATTTCTGTATATTTCGTCCCCTGTCTTTCTATCTTTTGCTCTCTTTCTTGCCTTTCGTTCTTTTACTTTTCTCTTTCTCTTTCTTTATATATGTTTCGCTATCTCTCTCTCTCTCTGTGTACGTTTGCTGGCCTTCCATTTTTTTCTTTTTCTTTTTCTCTGTCTCTATATACTCGTTTTCTCCTCCTCCTTTCGCTCCTCCTTACCATCTCTTCTCCTTCCCACCCCCCTTGATATACTGTACTATACTAAGATATGCTATACCCTTCTAGCGTGCACGCATGTTGCAGAAAGACGCATAGCCAATAATTTCCTAAACATCCTACTTCATTAGTATATGGTCACTAAGCTAAGAGATGTATACGAGCAAATGGAAAGTCAGCCAGAATGGTATATTGTATTGATGAGTTGTTTATCCTTACCACTGTTCTAGTGTAGAATGGGAAATGGCAGTTATTTGATGTATACGCTCTAGAGATGAATGTGAATTTTTCAGTACTATGTGTTCGTCGTTGGGTCGCGATACGAGCAAAATGGACATACTAGTTCTGTGTCTGTATTGAATTGCTTCCAAGTGACATGCCTATATTGAATAAATACCAAAAAAAACACACAACAACAATTAGATGGCCGAGTGGTTACGACGCTCGCCTTCAGATCGTGGATAGGCGGTGTCGAATCTCGCCTCGCCGAAAGGATTTTGTAGCCAAGAATTTATATCTTTCTCTGTATCCCTTCCTCTCGCTCTATGTGTACTCGTTCTCTTGCCCCATCAGACTTATTGCATCCCGCGCCGGACAAATCAGCGTCCGTGCTCAGGGGAGAGGAGCAGAAGAGGGTGGCGATGACGAAGAGAGTGCATACCGGCTCATGATGATGATAATATTTTCTCTACGACACATGGAAACCTCGAGCATAACCTAATTAGACCTTTCTTTTCAAATTATAGCACTTTCTAATAAGCTGCCTAAGCTTGTCAATAGATACCATTAACTGGAACATGAGAGTGTAAAAAATCAACTTTTCCACACGCACGTGGTCAGTCTCGGCGTCTTTCGCTTTCCTGCGCCCCCCGGCGCGCGCCTTGAAGTAAAAACCAGGATGCATCGTAGTCACGTGATGGGCGAGCGCTACATTTTTCGCGCCGCACACGGCCGCCCATCCGCCCAGTTATGCATGATGTGCTGCGTGCGTGCGCCTGTTGAATGTCGTGGAACTTCTACAGAAGGAACGCCGTTACCTCTACCGTTCCTGCTTAAATGTAATGAGTTACCGTTACAGTTCCACCGATCCTGAATGGAAGGGTGGCGTTCCTCCGTTCCTGCCAAAAGGAACTAGTTCCTGGAACGTCGTTCCTTGGAACGCCGTTCCGTACAACACTGCATATCAATAACTGGGTACGTGTCACCCAACAATGCGTACGGTCACTCAAAATATGACAGGGCTTCCGTGTACAAATTAGGTGGGCTCACGTATAATGTTACGCTGGTAGACAGGTTGGCATTTAAGATCAGCGATCAGCACTTCAGGTGACAAGCAAGGTCAAATGCGCACTACTTTCACATGAAACACTTTTCTTGTGAATGTATTCGGGGTGAACAGGAGGAGAGGAACAGGAGGAGGTTCTTTTAAATATATTGCGGGCTCTCACATTATGATTCAGCAAACCCCGTAATGGAACGTGTTATAGCTGTTACAATTATGTAGAACTCACCGACATGCGCCTACGAACCTAGCCCTTCCAACATGACGTACCGCACATATGGACTGGCAATCATTCGCCGTTGCTTCCGCAAGAGCTCTATGAGTTATATATGAGACCCCGGTCTCCGTCGAATTGCAATCGCCCTTACTAATCATTACGAGCTCGCATTACGGCTGCTTTGCCGTGAGCAAGCACCATAACGAAAGTAAACTTCAGTACTGTGAGCTAATAGTACATACTACCAAATTTTGCTAAGTTTCTCAAGTCTTATCAAGCTCAACCAGCCCCTCCTTTCCGGTCACTCCCCTACATTTATCACATCTCTATGTTATGCATACAAGATAAATATTAGCCGTTCAATTCTTGTTTCTAGCACATATCCATGGCTGCGGAAACAAGAAATGACGTGGCTTTCACTGGATTTCTCATTGAGGCATTATTTGGTGAAAATATGTGGCGGCGAGTTCAGTTCTTCTTTAAAGACAACTCTACCTAACAAGATAAGTAGCCTTACAGCAGCGTTTCAAGGCTCGACATTGTCAAGATGTCATTTTGAAACTACTCCATTTGATAATGCTAAATCATGATGCTCCATAAAATACAATTTATGAAATGAAAACCATTTAGCCTCTCGTTGGGCAGGTCATGCTTAATTGATTTATTTCGACTGTATCCACCGCAACTCTCACCCCATTTGTTTAGTATGAACTCCAAAGCTGTGTGCCTAATGTATGTAATCATGTGACCTTTTCTGTATATTTTTTTGTTTCCTTACTACAAGGTGCTCCTGATGGCGGCTCCTCGCCAGACAAGGGTCAGATGGCCAAGCAGGCAAGCAAGCTTCGTCTATTTGTGCACGCATGTTGTAAATTATAGGCTGGTTCGAAAATTTAGCAAGGAATATGGCACTACTAGTGCTGCAGCAGTATAGTTCCAACTATTTGAAACGTCGGCCATTGTACATTAACATACACTCTAAAAAAAGGAAAAGAGAATGGAGCAACGGGCTGCGTTTCTCCTTCGGCGCAGCGACTTTCTCCATTGCGGGCGCTTTACTCGTCGCGCCCTCTTGCGGCAAGTGCTAGCGGAGTAACGTTTCTCCTAGAGTGTTCTAGTTTCTCCTCAACCACCTGGTCTTGCGCGCGCGCATGCGCAGACCAAGCTGCGTCGCCATGCCGACCTCTGCGCTGCGGGTATTATATTTCACATCCCTTCGCGGTCAGTCGGTAGTGTCAGTTTATCGATCCAGCACTACCCGACGTCGGTCAGTCGCGTGCGATTACTTTTACCTAGGATTAATTGCAAGCGATGCAGGAGTAATGTTTATTGTTTTGTTTTGTTGGTACAGTAACATGTGTCATGATATTTTTCTCTTTTAGCGCTCAGCGTGCGCGCGATGCACCGCATACTTTGGTGTGTCTCGTGTTGTTTGTATACGCAACGCCTCCTCTATTTTTTCAATGCCAGCCAAATGCGCCCGTTCCCGCCGTTCACCATCCTCTCCTCTTGCCCTTTCCTACTCTCACCCATCGCTTAGGCTTCGCGTGTGCTTTGCGTTCATGGGGGAGAGCACCCGCCATGCAGTGCCTTACGACAAAAATCATATGAAGTAATTTTTTGTTCAGTTGTGTGCAGATCCGTGGGGCGGCGTCTTGCATCCCTAGTGTTCACTATGTTGGCTGTCACGCTGGCTCTCTAAGAGTCACGGTGTTTTGAGATAGCGCGTCTCCGTTCGTGACGCTATGCGAGCAACCAATGGGGACGCGTCACTGCGACGCTGCAGTGCATGTGCTGCCTTTAAAGGGGTCCTCCAACACTTTTCAAGACCTCATTGTTTTACATATTTTACTGGCGGGTTGTGTAGACTGAAGGCTGAAGAAATTAGTGCAGCAAAAATGGCAGTGATAGGGGCACGCATTCCGAAGTTATTCAGCCTAGAAAATTCAAATTACAATAAAATGGACGCCTGCCCTCAACTCGATTTTTGGCGGGGTCACCTGACCACGTTTCCCTCGACCTGTGACGTCGGGTGACTCTCCAATGAAGTGAACTGAAAGCTCTTACGTACCGGAAGCTTGCATGCCATATTTCCCGTTAAATCCAGCGTATTGAGAAGCCGTTGCGAAGGTAACAAAAATTGTGGCGCTTGAAGAGTGAACCGCACGTGCGAAACAAGGCAGCTTGCGAACGCCTCTATAAGGTTTTGTAGTTTTAGTGATGTATCTTGTTGCGACGGCGTCTCTGTCAACGCTCTTACATTCAGTTTCTTCAAACAACGGCGCCTGGAGCGTTCCCGGCGCGTTTCCTCCAGTACCGTGGCGTTGTGCGCATTCTTTCGCGGCGCTGCAGTTTTCAAGTTGAAAAGTTCGGAGAGCTTTAGTCTATTCCGCGTTCAGTGAAAAAAGTACGCTAAAGAAAAAAAAAGACATGCAATAAAATTCTTTATTTTGATGCAGCGCCGCAATTACATCTAACATTACATTTATCCAATCACAGGCCTGCGCCATTAATCGTCATTTCCGCCCGCAATAGTTCTGGCGAACGCCACTACGTGTTGATGCGGTCAGCACCGATGTTTTTAAGTGTTAGAGGGCCCCTTTAAGAGGTGCCTCACGAGCGCTGTGAGGCGGCGGCGGCATTGATTCGAGCTACAAAGAAGGAGCACGAAGGAACAAATCGGACAGACGCATGATATTGGAGAGGGAAAACGCGTCTATCGCATTTCCGTGCGAAAGCGCTCGGACGCATGTGTGACGCAAGCAGCCCTACCCAACATGTGGCGTCGCATCACGACCACTCCCTGAACTAAGGCGGACCGGCGGCTCCCATTGAGGGGCGAGCGTTTGCACTGGCATTAAAAAAATTACACCATCTCCCGCTAAAGGGAACCATGTGTACATGTGAAGCAGCGGGCGCTAACGCTTACACTGGCGGCGGCGTTGACGCAGGCGCTCATCGCAGCGTTGCGCAGGAGAGAAAACTGGGGAGGCGCAAAGCAGGCAGTGATGGAGCAGTGTTTCCTACTGGAACATGCCAATCGCTGCTAATGGGCAATGAGAGACAGAAGACTCCGACTGGACACAGAGACCCGCACTCCGCTTTTAGTTAACGCGCACGCTGCGAATTTTTATTGTTCAACAACGCACAGGAGAAATCTCCCACCGGCACCACCTTGGAGGTCAAGATCCATTGCCATATATACGGGTTGGCCAGTGAACAGTTGTGCAGCGCGAGCAGTCGGTTTTTTCAACCAAGAAACTCGCTAGCAGACACTGCGTGCGTCGGCGTCGCGAGGCGAGAGAGGGGGGAGCTAGGGAGAGGAGAGAGAGGGGGGGACGCACATGCGCAGTCGGAGTGTAGACGCCGCGGGCAGGGATGCCTAGAGGAGAGAGGGGGAGTGTAAGAAGGGAGAGAGGAGGGGAGGCGCATGCGCAGTGAGGATGTGGTTGCCGCGGGGAGGGATGCCTAGAGGAGAGAGAGAGGGGGAGAGGAGGTTTTTTAGTTTTTTTTAAAGGGTTTGCGCATGCGCAGTAAGGGTGGGCACGCGGCACACCACCACCACCGGATTAAGCTTCGCCATAAGATGCTTCACATCTAAAAAATAGAGGAGGCGTTGGTATATGTTTGCGCAATACCTCTTTCTCACGAGTACTCTTCACAAGCAGTCTTGAACACCTTATTGAACACCTATATTGAACACCTTATACTGTGCACAAATAATGGATTTTTTCGGCTTCGACATACTTGGTAAGCTTTTAGTTTTGCGCGGCACTTACAGCAGTCGTCAATTCAACAAGCAGTATAAAAGAGCATCGAAGTTAATCAGAAGGGTTCTTAGGTGGGATAGTTGGTGCATGAACAGTGTGGCAGAACAGCGCAAACGACTGGGGACGAAGAATATACAGGACACAGTGCTGTGCTTGTATATTCTTCGTCCCGTCATTTGCGCTGTTCCGCCCCAACATTAACCCCTTCAGGGCGCAGTGTCCACATATGTGGACGCGACTTGTTTTTGCCAGTTCCTCGGACTAGTCGGAAAGAAAGGGCAAGATACATTGCCCATAGGAATAAGTGAACCTTCTGCATAGTCAACGCGTCTTGACTTGACCCCCATGTGCTGCATACGACTGCAGCCGATCACTTTGATGAAGGCACTACGATGTTTGGCGGGTCACTGGACGTGCCGCGTTCCAAAACCAACTTCTTATGTATTCTCTTTCTCTGCTGAAAATGAACAAAGGTATAAACCTAACCGCGTGTGCATTTTGAGCTTAACATTACCTTCTTTTTGTGTAAAAATCGTGCATGAGTGGCTGTATAGTAATTAAATATTTATTCATATGCTAATTAAGATTAATTAGTAAATCTCGCGAAAAACAACATATTTCTTCATTCTCTTTCTTGGAATGTAATAACGAGTGCCTTAGAATTATGTTGTGCGAAATTTAGACATTCCTGGACAGTCATAATGCGCGCCCGAAGG
Organism: Rhipicephalus appendiculatus; assembly: GCA_030522465.1. Taxonomy (NCBI): domain Eukaryota; kingdom Metazoa; phylum Arthropoda; class Arachnida; order Ixodida; family Ixodidae; genus Rhipicephalus; species Rhipicephalus appendiculatus. The sequence goes on from JALIZH010015774.1 coordinate 26,672, forward strand.
GGTTAAAGTTGATTTTTTTCAACATTCTAGCAAACGTGATACCACTGTACAGAGCATGCGTGAAAGCACACTAATATATAATTGCTGGTGTTTTACGTTCCGCAACCACCATATTGCCACGTGCAAATAGAAAAAGAAGCGGACTCAACTATCTTATCGCGTTCTTGAACCGCGTCTCGCATGTGATCGGGTGTAGCCGTACGCCATCGTGATGCCCGAATGTGTTGTGTTGCGGCGCAACGAAGAGATAATGGATCACCGCACCCGCCAGCGGGCAGTCTGGTAGCCACCTTTCAGACAGGCTGTTCTGTTTCGCCATCGCCGAGCAGTGCGTGTTAGCTTGCTTTCGGGCGCAAGTCAGCCCAATAAATTACTTTTAGGGGCGAAAAAGGAAAGTTTATTGAACAAGTGTACACAAACACTGGAGGCACTTATACACTAAAAGTTCGAAATGGCGTCAGTAGAACTTATACAAACGCTAGACATAATTTTAAACGGACATCTACAAAACACTGTGCGGTACTAAGAAACTATAAAAAAAAAAAGAAACATGCTACTTCTCGAGGAGCTGAAGCGAGAGAGAGAGAAAAAAAAAAAGAGGGGGGGGTTCGAGTAGCATAGCAAGTCGGATGACATGTTTCCCTGCTTAACTCAGTATGGCGCTGCGGGAAATTCCAGTTTGTCCCCACGTAATACGAAAAACCGAGTGTGCCAGCGCCTTAAAAAGGCATCAACACCACTTACATCTAGGTCGTCGACTAGGTATCCAAAAATAATTTGATAAATTCGTGCAAGACCGGGAATGCTGCTCGCTGTGATTGTCGACGAGCTTCTGCTTGGCACCGACGTCTCCAGATCACGTACATTGTGACTGCGAGTACCAATTTGACAAACAGGCCATTTTTTCCTCTGCGACAGTGATGTAGCCCTAACTCCAAAGGCGCGCCAAACAAGGTGCCACACACCCTTAGTAGCAACGCATTCAAATAACGCATGCTTAGTGGTCTCGGATTTTCCACAATTCGCGCACTTATCATTTGGCACCACGTGCCACTTTGCGAGGCGTTGACGCGTCGGTAGCACGCTCCATCTTCTCAGCCAGTCAAATTCGCGAACCACCTCGGGAACTTTGCTCTTTTTCCAGGTCTTCCATCGGCTTGGGTTCGTTTTTCTTTTATCTTCATCTTCTAGTGTCTCTTCCGTCAGCAAGTAGCTTAACTCTATTGGCGGTAGTTCTTCAAACCCTTCTCCCTCCGTTTTGTTATCTACTGTGCGTTTAAAGTCGCACACGGTCTTGTAAAACTCCAGTGGTCTCTCAGCTTGCGGTCCACTGTATCTCTCTGTCGTAAACGTATTCTTTAGAGTACTTGTCCAGTACATCAGAAGGCTCTTTCCTGGGTATTCCGGATCCGCAAACAACCTGGAGGTTGTTTTTGCTGCCAGTGCTCTAGTGAATAGCTTAATATCTGGTAGACCCAGACCACCACGCTCTGTGGGCAGATTGAGGCAACTAGTTTTCACCTTGGCAGGTTTATTTTCCCATATAAATGCTCCAATGACTGTTTTGAGGTTCTGTGCAAAACTGCTCGGCAGCAGCGCAATGTGTGCGATGTAGCAAACATAAGCGCACGCCTGCGTCTTTATCACACCGGCCCTTGCAGCGAGTGATAGTTTGAATCCCGAAGCCCTATTTATCACCTCCCTCGCTTTGGCTATTGCGTCTTCCCATGTTCTATTTGCAATGCTCCCTTCTTCAAAGATCAGTCCGAGAACTCTGACAGCATCCACGTATTGAACTCCACCTGGGAGATCGTCGGAAAAGGCTCCAAAGCGCATAGCCTTGCTTTTGTCGGTGTTCAAGTATGCGCCAGAGAGAGCGGAGTACTGCTCAAAGGCTCCAAAAATATGGTAAAACCAATTTTGTTTCTCACAAATACCGAAATATCATCGGCGTAAGCTGTAACCTTTATTTCCTCGGTGCCTGGCATGGGAAACCCTCTTATTCTCGGGCACGTTGCTACTTTCCTGATGAGGGGATCCAGTGACAATACAAATAAAACTGGAGCGGCTGGGCATCCCTGTCTAAGCACCCCCTTTCTACAGCGAAGCTCTCAGTCATGTCACCGTTTAAGTAGAGGGTGACTACTGGTGCCCTCATAAAGCAGCTCAAAGCACTTAACGAACTCTTCTGGCAAGCCATAATTTTTCAGTACTGCGAACAAGTAACGCCGCTCGACCCTGTCGAACGCCTTCGCTTGATCGAGGGACACGAATGCTGCGGAAATTCCTTTCTCTTTGGCATAACAAAAGAGGTCCCTGACCAGCGTGAGCGTTGCGAAAGCGGAGCGGCCAGGGACAGCACATGACTCGAGAGGTGACACTAATAACTCGTTTAACAGTGTTGCTACGAGTTTATAGTCTGTGTTAAGGAGAGTGATCGGTCTCCACGACTTGGGGTTAGACCCATCCATACCCTCCTTTAACAACAGAACCACTCTACCTTCTTTGAACGACAGCGGCTTTTTCCCTTCGGTGATAAAAATGTTCACCAAATCAGTCAGGAGATCCCCAAGAATCTCGAAAAAACGTGCATAAAAGGCCGTGAGGATGCCATCCGGGCCAGGTGCCGATCTGGCATTCATAGCCTTAAGGGCTTGCGAAACTTCATCCTTCGTTGTTGGGGAGTGCAATCGCTCGGTATCTTCGGGCTTCAGCTTGGGAAGTCCATCGCAGAACGAAAGAAGTTTGCGCTCGAAATCATCGTCATCTAGCTGCACTTCTTGGGCAAAAAAGACGCTCAAAATGAGCTCTGAATGTATTCTGTACTTCCACTGGCTCAATCGTTATACTACCGTCCTCTCTTTGCGCTGTTAAAATCCGCTGTGGTTGGTTTCGCCGCGTTCCGACCCTCAATGCAAACGTGAGATTTCCAAGTTCATCTCTTGGCAACTGTAACTCGTCTGCTATTCTAGACACTTGCGCTCTCTTATGCAGAAGGTTAGAATAAATCTTTTTTTGTGCCATCACGTAATCACGCATCGCCTGCGTAGACGCGCCTCCTCTCTCCACTATCTGAATGCGTCGAAGCGTCTCATTCATGCGACTCGTAATGCGCGCATGCCTCTCCTTTCCAGCCTCTTTGGAAATCAAACGCCATCGCTTTTTGAGCCTATCCCACGTGGCTGGATCCAACACGTCCACCTCAGCGATGGAAGCCGCAACTTCTCTTCCCATGTACTTGATACATTCCTCATCGTGCAGTATGGTGGGATCCATGCGCCAGGAGCGGGGTGATCGTCCACCACTGCTCGCTTGCATACTGAACAGCAGCGGCTTATGATCGCTGACATTCAAGCCGTACGAAGGCACTTGCACGACATCACATGACACAAGCGTTGCGCGAAATGCTTCCGGGATATATACCCTATCCAACCGGCTCTGCTGAATTCCACTCGCTCTGGTGGCAGCGAACGAGTCACCATGCAGAGCGACCCACGCGTCTATCAGCTGCCAGTCTGCAACAATATTGCCAAGTTCTCGTGCATAATAGTTACAGCGACCTTGGCCCGGGCCTCTGATGTCGCGCGAAGTGTCGAGGACGCAATTGAAATCACCCAATAAGATATACTGGAGTGGTTCGAGCATGTACGAACGCACTCCTTTGAAAAACTCATTAGTGAGATTTCTTTTTACAGGTGCGTATACGTTTACAATTCTTGTCCTCTTGCCATCCAGTGACAGGTCAAGTACGATTACCCTGCCATCCGTATCAAATTTACAATGCGCCCCTCTCCCTAAGCCTGTTACTCATAAAAATGACACCGGCTCCGCATGCCGCGGAATGCGTCAGAGAGAAAAAAGGCGTCTACCTGCCACCTATATCGGAAAGCGACAACGTCCCAACGCGTACGAAAATTAGTCTCTTGCACAAACAAAACATCAACATGCATATCGTGAGCCATCTGAATGACTGCTTGCTGTTTAGCAGGACTGCGAAAACCTCGGACATTAAATGTCATGAAAACAAATGTCTCCATTGTTATCAAAGGAGAAGTTACTAAAGTGTAGAGCAAGGCAGAAGACTAAGGGGGTTATAAAAAAAAAAAAAAAAAAGGAATTAATACATTTCGTCATCACTCACATGCAGCGGCGCCCTTTACATCCGTTTGCGAGGCGACGCGTGGTTTTTTACAAGTCACATTGCAGCTTCCATCGCTGTTGCTACTTGAACTGCTTGGCTTTGGTCGCCGTTGGCTGCTGGGAAAAAAGCTCCTTAAAGCGGCACCCGTTCGTCCCTCGATGTCGTTGTTGTCGTAGTCGTAGTGCGTAACTAGTCTTACGCTTTGACCTCCAAGGTGGTGCCGGTGGGAGATTTCTCCTGTGCGTTGTTGAACAATAAAAAAATCGCAGCGTGCGCGTGAACTAAAAAGCCGAATTCTTCTGTCTCTCATTCCCCCATTAGCAGCCATTGGCATGTTCCAGTAGGAAACGTTAAAAAAAAAAGCCGACTTCTGCTGTCTCTCATTCCCAGTAGCAGCCATTGTTTACCTCCAAGGTAGTGCCTGGTGAGATTTCTCCTGTGCGTGATTAAACAATAAAAATTTTGTTCAAAACGCCGTTGATTCATGAAATAAACCAACGAAAGACGCCAGATGTTTTCTAAAAGCAAAACGAAAAGACGCCAGATGTTTCTAAAGCAAAACGAAAAGACGCCAGCTGGTTAACGAAAGACGCCAGGTGTTTTCTAAAGCAATGGTTTTATAATCAAAACCATATCGCGATACAGGTTTGTAGTTGACGATGCTCGTTGCCGTCGGTGTGTGCTCGTATGGATAAGGATGCCGCTGCAACCAGTACAAGAACCACTTAGCTTACATTTCACCGACCACAAAGCGGTCATAATGAAAGGACAACGGAAACCAGCAATAAAAGTTTGATAAAACATTTAATCAATCGTTTCACGTCAATTTTATCGGGTGAATTAACGGAAGAAATTTCACGGTTTAACCGATGATTACTTCCAGGAGCTTCGCCCAATCTCATCATCATTCACCTCGTGGATCTGCCGTCAATTTTTTATTTTTATTGCGGTCGTAGTCTGCCTCTCTACTGGTCTGTGCACACACCAGCGCCCGTCACATTCGTGACAATATGATTATGTGGCACGCCGTGGTGGCGGACTGCGGATGAATTTCGACGTACTGAAGTTCTTTAAGGTGAACTCAAACATAAACTCACGAGTGGTCTTTGCATTTTGCCGCCATCGAAATGCGGCCGCCGTGGCCGGGAAGTCGAACCCGCGCCCTCGAGCATAGTCACCCAACACCCAACAGCTAAGCTACCACGGCAGTGAAAACACAAAGGGAAATGGGCAGCAAAGTCTCACCGCGCGTTTATTTCCCAGACTGGGTTACAATCATCAGAAACGTTCAACTGGCATCCTAATTGCCCATTTCTCAAAAGTAAACCGATGACTTCGGTCAATTCAGCCAAAATTCTCAATAACATGCGTTTTGAATTACGCACGCGTGCAGCATGTCTCTCTATCTCCCCTACCACCTCGGGGTGCGCACGAGGAAGCCAAAGGAGTGCCCCCCCCCTAGTGCCTCAGAGGGAGGTGGGGGGGGGGGGGCAAGCTCTACCTCACATTGAATTAATATGGAGGGGGGCGCTGCAAGAAACCTTGCCTCCCCCTGCCCTCCTGAAGGGTGCCCTGCGCACGCTTTTGCACTGGATTCTGCTTTGGCGTGCGAAACTCAACAGAAAATGCACTTCTAGTGATAGCTGTGCACATCAGGTAATTATAAACACTAGCACTAACCTTTGTGACAATTAAGAGTATTCCAAATCCAAAGTAACAGTAACCACCGCCACAGCGCTAACAATATGCTCGTACTTGTCGCATAGTGACTGCAATTTGACACGCTAGGCGAATAATGTGACATATCTGTACAAGAAAAGTAAAAAAGGTAAAGCATACTAAAACATTATTGAACACGCAGTAAGTGTAGCGTTATTTTCCATTATTAGCGTCGTGTAGCCCTAGTTGTTCGATAGGGATGTAATCGAGCAGCCGCGATGCCAACAGTCCTGACATCACTCACGAAAGTACACCGTCTGATGCGATGCCATGTTGCAAGAAGGTGAGAGTGGGCGTGTTGGTGGTGATCCATGAAGAAACTTGTAGCGCACAAAAAAACAGGGACGAAGCGGGAGACGACGGGACGATGCGCTCTTTGCGCCTGCGCGCACAAGGCACGGATATGTTTCAGATCACTTCAATAAACATTCTGTGTGAAGTCAGCGCATCGTACCATCGTCTCTTGGTTCGTCCGCGCTTTTTTTTTTTTTTTTTTTTTTTTTTGTGCTCTACAAGTTTCTTCATGGATGCCACGTTCTCTTGTTTCTTCGCACGACCCGCGTTGTAGCGTACGTATACACAACTGAGACGGCCGTTAACGCATCAGAAGCACTGTCATTGAAGGCCTAGCAGTTGAATTAATCCATGGCCCATCGTCGGACTTGTGGTTAAAGCTTAAATAGAATATTAACAGATGTTAGCGTCAAACCACTCGCGCGACGACGGTGACAGAATCTGGCCCACGTGCTGCGCCCTCCCAGAGTAACAATAAAAATAAATAAATCAGAGAGGGAAATTTTATCTGTAGCTGCTATTAGAGATGGCGCAGCCTTCAAAATGTCGGCTGAATGATATGCATAGTACGGGGTCGTCGCTTTCATGGGAACCTAAACAACTCTGTAGTTATCACGTTCATTATTATGTAGCTTTTGATAAGAATCTGACTTTGGCTGAGGGATAGCTACAGTACTATTACGTCTGCGTGTCTTGTGGTGGAGCCATGAAATGTAATCGAGTTGACAAAAAGTTACATGCCACTAGTATCACTAGGGTCGGTCGTAATTCAGTGACTAAGCGTCTGCACTTCGTATTGAGTTATGTGTAGAAACATCTGTGCGTGCGCTGCTGTGGTGATTCGTTCATAGTGAGGGCTGCATTGTGTAATAATGAAGGGAATGTGTATTGAATTCAGTGAGCGTTGTGTGTACTATGTGTCTCGCAGTCCTAGCAAACGTGTACACACAAATATATGTGCATGTAGATGTGCTGTACCAGCCTTCCAGTGTCCTTGCGTCATCCATCAATGGGCCCCACTCGCCAATTATCCGTCAAGAGGCCAATCTGTAGTAGCAACGTGCGTCACCGCAGGCATAACTTTTTTTTAGTATCGTTGAATCCCTCCAGATGGCACCAGCTATCGCCTACTTCATGGCTTTGGCGCTCTCACAGTATGAACAGCTGCTCCGGAATGGTTCTGCTGCGATCGAGTGTACATTTTGGAGGTACTACATCTTGGGGGCCTATTGCCCCGTGAACGCGTGGATAACATCGCTACACGGTGCGATTCTTCGATAAATAAAGACAGCAAGCCTAGCCTGCTGCTTCCGGGCGAGAATTTTGTTGCACTATCCTTCCCTTCCACAGTGAACGCCGCCTCACTGGCCGAGGGATATGTACGCGTACCGTCGTTCCGTTTCGCGAGGTTTTATCACTCCATGTCTTTCTGCTTTATTCTATTGTTACATCACTCGATATTAAGCTCAGCGGGACAATTTTCGTGATTACCAGTGCCGCATTTTCTTTATCATCTGAGAACCAATGCACTCGCTAGGACTAATCGCTTCGCTAATTTGGTGTCAGCCATCATGATTTTGACAGGGAATGAACGTTTCTCCGTGGCAAAAGGGAGGAACGTTACCCCTTTAACCACGAAGATTGGGAACATCGCCGTTCCTCGCTTAATGGAGTGAGGGTCACGCCAATTTTTATAAGGGTGTATGCAGTGCTATATTTGATGTGAGAGAAAATTTACTACCATCGAAAAGCAGCACAGAGCTACGAGAAATTCATACGTATAATTAAAAAACAATCGGCAGCTTAGTTGATGTAAAATTGCCTCTGGTCAGGCATTCGAAAGGGGCGCCCCTGAATGGCGCCCCATTCCATTTTATTTACCCTCCAGTCGCCTTGCGGGTTTTCGCCGAGCATGTTTACAAATACAAGCTTACTAGGTAAAAATGTACAAATTCCCATTTAAATTAAATCGTAAACACAACCAGTGTAGTTTTAAGGCTGTATTTTCGTGAACCAGGTAAGTGCCAGTTGCCACTCGTAATTATTCACGTCTCGGTGGTATTTTAGGGGCGAAGCTCCTTAGGGTGTGGGTGTGTCCCTGCTCTGTAGTTGTTGTAGTAGTAGTTAGTGGAATGTACCCACTCCAAGTGATAAAGATGACGATGACGCAGTATAGTGGAATGTACCCACTACACGTGATAACGATGAATCATAAGCGCGTTCCAGTATAGTGGAATGTACCCACTACACGTGATAACGATGACGATGAGGCTGATGACCATGAAGTGTAAGCGCGTTCCTCTGTAGTAGTAGTAGTAGTAGTAGGTAGGTAGCCACGTATAGTTGAATGTACCCACTACACGTGATAACAATGAAGTATAAGCGCGTTCCAGTATAGTGGAACGTACCCACTACACGTGATAATGATGACGATGACGCTGATGACCATGAAGTATAAGCGGGTTCCAGACCACACATTCTCTTTCTGCCATGGATGAAAACGATCGAGCTTCGCCCACTCATCATCATTTCACTTCGTGGATATGGCGGGATTTTTTAGAACACAATGAGACATGCTCTCTTTGAATGGCAAGCATCATGATTGCTTAAAGAGTTATTTTTTTAAATCCTGTGAGGAACGACTTCATTCGAGTGGAGCTCGGGCTGACACACGCTGATGATGATATATACAGATGAGGAAGTTGTACAAATGACGATGATACATCCAGTTGACAAAGGATAGTCAGTGACTGCGCTAACACTAATTCCCTCTCGCGCTGGAAGCCGCCGCCTGGCCGAGCGATAGGATTAAGGATTGCGCTGTGTATAGGGCTTTAACAGATATACATGCACCATTGCTTTCCCACGGCAACGGTGACGGAATAAGGCCTATGGGGTGGGACACGGTAATTAACGGGGGGGGGAGGGGGGGTTGCTCAATGACCGTGTCAACGCCAATCAAGCGACTCATGTATTCTGCAGCGAAAGCTGTAATGAAATCACAACAAGAGTGCCATAGTTGTCCACCGCCGCCGCCTCCACCGCCGGTGTTCGTGACCGCTATCCCACGAAATAAGAAAAAAAAGTAACGAAATAAGCAAAAATATCCAGGATGAAACGGGGTTCCAACCTGGATCCACTCCGATGCCAGCCCAGTATTCTACCGCTGAGTCATGCCGGTGCTCGAAACTCCTGTGCACAAAAAGCCTTATACAAGCGTTATGTTGGGAAGGAGCCGCGTTAACATACGCAATATAACGTGCTAGAAGAGTAAAATTATAACCAGGCGTCACAAAATGCGAATTGTGTAACCGGGCGTCACACAATATGAATTGCATTGCGAATGGGTCGCTGAATTCTTCCAACCCATTACGAAGGGCTCAGTCATAATTCCTCATCGTCATCAGCCACCGAATCAATTAATGGAGCAGCGGGTACCTTGCAAGCGTACTTGTATTAGTAGCGCGTGACATCTACGCCCAGACTGAGTTGGATCTGCCGTATTTCCTGCGGTCTTCCTTCCCATTTCTTATTTTCGTTTTTTTTTTCTGCCTTTTCTTTCTCTCTTCCATTCTATTTAGTTCTTCGTCTCTCTTTATCTATTTCTCTCTCTTTCTAGCTTTTTTTATTTTTCTTCGTATTTTTTTCCCTTTCCATTTGTGTCAATTTCGCGCTTGCTTCCTCTTTTTTTTTACATTTTTATAAGTGGATTGCCTGCGTTACGCCAAACGCACTTGTTGGTTTTTTTTCTGATGATGATAAGTGATCATCATTAAGGCGCACGAACAACAAGAGCAACAAGACTTCTCCTTGGCGCGAGCTCGCGCTCAATATGTTTCTTATGGAGCGTTGCGCCAAGCCACGACAACAGCATACTACAATATGCGACTGCATATGACAGCCCGGGCCCCTTAATCCTTTAGGGACCGGTTTCTTTTTTTTGAGTCTTTTGAAAGCAGATGTGGTATTTTGTGGCATCTGCATTTGTATAGATCCCCACTAAAAATTTCATTGTGGACGAGCTCTTAGTTTACAAAATATGGCCCGTGACCATGTGGACACGCAAGGCCCTTAGGCTACAGCAAAAACGACAAAGTGACAAATGTTAGGGGCGAAGCTCCTTATGGCATCACCTGGGCGGTTCTCAGTTGTCGATGCATCCTGAGTAGCCAGTAGCGTCTCCCTTAGCATACAATCGATGGCGCTGTCCCATAGAGATGCATGCAAACTGCAGTTGGGTGACGATATACTAGATGGCGTCAGTTGTTTTTCGTATACGTTGATGATTAAAGATGATAGATGGCGCTGTTATAATAAGACAATACGCTGTGACAGTACGTGATATGTATCGCCCTCTCCTCTTCTACGCGTCCCCCCTCTTTCTCCTCGCCTTTTGCCGTTAGTCACAGTTCCGACAAAGTGGGCTGTTCTTTCATTCAAAATGTGGACCACAAGGCCCTCTGTCAACAAACATCAACGTTCTTCGACGGACAGTTCCCTTTTGGCTTGTTATCCAATCTGTCAGGTAGATTTGAGGTATTTGCCCGCGGAAATCAAGTTCACTGACGTTGGATCATGGGCTGTGAATAAGCACAGCACAGCAATGTCGCAAATGGACTATCGCTCACCACCACCATTTCTTGCGACGAATTGCAATCCGGTAGGCGTCTACGTTTGCATCCACTTGGTAAGTGCCTCCTGTGGAGCAGTTATATCGGCGAACAACATTAGGGTGAGGCACTTGGATGTTTTGTGCACTTGAAGATAACTTCGTGTCAGGGCTTTTGTCTCCTACACCTGAGCGGATATTGGTGATCGATCGCTTTGTTCTTTATACTGTGCTTCATCTTCATCGCAGTCGCATCGACCAATACGACGGCCGTCAGCAAGTGCCGTTTAAGAACCTGCTTTAAGCAGGCGCGCTACTTAGGTTATTTACGATTTAGGTGCACAGAACACCAGGTGGTCGAACTTTCCGGAGCCCTCCACTATGGCATCCCTTATAATCATTTTGTGGTTTGGGGTGTTAAACCCCAAAAGTTATTATATATTATACTTAGGTTGTTTATGAGACAACCGGAATTCTCATCAGTGAAATGTTCGTCTCAGTAAGTGGTAGCCTGCGATAGCTCAATGTAGATAGCCAGCAGATCTTTATCGTGCTCTTCGAGTATTCAGGCTATTTCATTTAAAATAAACCTCTGCATACAATAAATTGGCACAGGAATGTAGCGGAATCACCCTAAAAGGAGCGTAAAACGAAGTGACGAACTTAACCTAAGTACGGAGCCTAACGGCCGAGCGTGACCATATGGTAACACGTAAAACAGCACGTTTGTTCGCGAGCAAGTCATCGGTTAATCTGTTTCAAATTTTCAACAGAGATCACATTGTGCAGGTACTCTACAGGGAAATGTGCATCGCGCTATTGCAGAAAATAATAGTATGAAGAAACCTGCTCACACGAAAGATCGTTGCATGCCGACGCGCCGAAATGTAGAGCGACTATTTCGCGCCTGTTTTAGCAGCTCTCCAATGAATATCGAAAGTTTCTGCCAGATGGTGTCTGTAAGGGGTACCCTAAGCTATCGCCAGCCATACTGCCGTGCCTTCGGCGTGGTTTTTTAAACCTGCATAAATTGAAAGGCTTCGTTCGGATATGCATGACGATATGGTCACACTGGTACCTAGTGGGTTATGCGCCCCACAACTTAAATTGTTTAAGTTGGAGCCTGAAACAAAAACATTAAAATGAGAGATTTTGTTGCCTAAAGAATCATGATATATGTGTCAACGCTGCATACCGATCGTACAAGCGAGAGCGATCAAACCTTCTGCAATAAAGCAAGGTGATTCTCGGTGCGCATCAATACGTATTTGGCATAGTGAGTGAATAATAATCACTTGGGAAGTCGTAAGTTATTGATGTCGCACGTTCTTTCTATAGCACAGGCTTATTTGACGTGATTCTCTTTACGCAGCTTCTTGGGGACAATAAACCATTGTTCCTTATCCGAGCAAGACATCCATTGTCTATATTACCAGGGGACCCGAATGAGTTCGCTTGCTGGAATTCTACGTTGAACGACAAAAAGCTCCTACCAAGATTTGATCACAACATCTCTTACTACAACGTGAAGGGGGTAAGCACACCAACATTTTTGCGGTCTAGCTGTTATGGTAGAGATTTGCAGCTTATCGTGGATAGAAAATTATCATTTCAAGCATTCTAGACAGATGGCTAACAAAAGAAACCGAAAATTGCACATCAGCATTGCTTTGACTCAGCCTGGCGCAGGTCTGCGAAAGCTGCACTAAGTTTTATGCAACGATTCTGTCAAAATTATGTCACGTTGGCGAAAATACCCCAATGGAGGAAGATTGCGTGCCGACGATCAATTAGGCACCATTAATGCTTGAATTTTGAACGGCACCACAGCTCAGACGAAAATAGTAGTGAACACATGAACACAAGCGCAACCTCACAACTGAAGTTTATTGAACAGCACATAGCAGATATATACACACACATCTGGCTACACACAACGCAAAAGAACAAACAAAAACCAAAGCATGTTATCCATCGAGGTACAAGATTTTCTTATCCTGTAGCGCGATTGACGCACAACTGATACATCATACATGAATCGTTTTTATTTTGTATGTGCCATGCCTCGATTATTTCCCGAGTTGTCTTGTCGTTATGTCTTGAGATTATGTTTGTGAGGTGAAACTAACGCACGCTGCCGCACTTCTGACAGTGTTGAGAAATGTGCAATAAACTATCACAACGCAAGTTAGCCTCATGCTCCTTAATCTCACATTAACACATCTGCCTGTCTGGCCTATATATGCAGAGCCACAAGACAACGGAAGATTGTAAACCACATTCGTGGCACAACCGATAGCCTGAGTTCTGTGCTTGACACCGCAACCTTCTTTCTTTTCTTTTTTAGCCTCCGCCTGTCTACGTACACGTTCGCAAATAGCCCCTACTTTGTTTGGTACAGACTTCAACCCCATATCTACCGGCGATGTTTTTCAAACCATGGGACAATGCATGCACATATGGTACAACTGATACACATTTTCTTTTTTCTTTATCGAACAGTTCCTTTTTTGTATCACTGCCCTGACCATGTTTTATTAACTTTTCACATGTTCGTGTCAAAACATGATTTGGGAACCCGGCGCATTTTAACCTGCCCACCTGTCTTGACATACTCTCATTTATTCTATGAAGGCACGTCTTACTGATAACTGACCGTAGAACAGACGCAGCTATGCCACTTCAGTTGTGAGTTGGCGCTTGTGTTCGTGTGTTCATTAGTATTTTCGTCTGACTTGTCGCGACGTTCAAAATCCATGCTTCCGTACCAACTCGCCCAGTTGTCAGTGCTACTGACCATTAATACTAACAGTACTGAAACTGTTGTTACATAACTTGGTGTCCAGTGAAGTAAAGGACTCCCAGGTGTTTGAAGACATTTACAACTCAAAGTAGTTAAAACACGTTGGCTTTACTGTTAGTGATCTATCATTACTGCCTGCTTGTACGCGTCCTTTTCTGTTTGGATATATTTGGGACTAAATCTATCAAGTATATTCATGAATAGCTGGCGTAGCAGAAAATTACTGGAGCAGCTTGACTGACTTAACCTCGCGAAGACTGATTAAACTTCTTAGCTGGTGGTATGATATCAGCATTGCATTGCTGGACCTTTCTGGTAAGCTTTAGTGGAGCGGAGGTGAACAGTTCAGCTTTACCACTTTACCTGGCACCTGCCGGCTATGCTAATTTTAGACAGCTTCCATATTTCAATTCAGCTCACGTGGCACATACCTGCTAGAAGCACCCTGGCACAAAGCCGTTATGCATGTTATGGACAGCTTTTTCATTTTACAGCGAAACGTGTATGAGATCACAACAAGCACGTCGTAGTTGTTCGCTACCGTTATCTGCAACCGCTATCGCGCGAAATAAGAAAGAAAATACGTATTCAGGACAGAACGGGCTCGACCCTGGGTACTTACCGTTGCAGCCCAATATTCTACCGCAGAGCCATGCCGTTGCTCGAAACGACTGCACACAAAAACTCTGTACAATCGTTACGATGGGAAGGAACCGCGTTAACATTCGTATTGTCACGTGGTCGTGACGTTGACGAATGGAGCAGCCGACGTCTTCAAGGCGAAACACTTTATTTGGCCGAACTTCTGCGCCTCGAAACGGAAACTCAAGTTACAGCAAGTAATACAGGCTGCACACTGATAGCGGCGAACAGAGCGTCGGCCGTCGATCAACTGATCATCGTTGGACCGCGCCGGCTTTTATAGATCACGCGTCGAACATTCTAGCCTTATCTCTGGTCGTCGCGCAAGCTCTGGAATAATCTGCAGTGTTCGCGTCTTGCGCGCAATCTCAACAAAATGATCTACTACAGTCGTGAACCTTCTCGAACACTGCAGACGCGGTCTGCTCACAGTCTTTGTGGGCGTAAACCGAATACAATAAAAGTGAAATTAGAAACGCGCGTGACAATGCCACCCTTTGAAAAAGCATCGTCCCGATGCTTTAAACAGAACACGCAAGGGGGGGGGGGGTAAATGCATGCAACAATAAATAACAACCATAAAGCGAGAAAGTACAGTAATCACTAGGCACAAGCAAGAAAGTACAACAATAAATAAAAAAGTACAGTCCTTAGGTTCACTAACGTGCATAAAACGGCTTGAGGCGCAAGACATGGACGACTTCAGGCCGCGAGCGGCGCCGCTGAGAGTCCGGGATGCCGGCGGGAACGACCTCGTAGTCTAGAACGCCTACACGTCGAAGCACTTTGTAATGCCCGAAGTATCGCTGAATAAGCTTTTCACAAAGTCCACGTCGGCGTATGGGTGTTCAGACCCACACACGGTAGCCAGGCTGGTATTCCACGAAGTCTTGTCGAAGGTTGTAGCGACGGCTATCGGGCTTTTGCTGGCACTGGATACGCAGACGGGAGAGTTGCCGGGCTTTTTTCGGCGCGCTGTAGTTAGGCGGCGACGTCGACGTTTTCTTCCTCGGTGACGTTTGGTAATGTAGTGCAAGGAGACGAGGCCGTGCCGTGGTCGCAGCTTTTATTGGGACGCGGGCGAAGCGAAGCGATGGCGGATGCCGCGTCCAGCCAGGTCAAGAGCCAGGCCGTTCTAACTAGCTCGCGCCACCACGAGCCACGCGGCGCTCTTCTTCTTCGCTGGTTGTCTGGCCGTGAGCCGCGCGACGCTACAGTAACATCGCGTCGCGCGTCGTTGTCGGGCGGCGTCCGTAGACCAACTTGTATGGCGTCATCTGTGTCGTTTCTTGCACGGCCGTGTTTACGCGAACGTCACATACGGAAGGATGGCATCCCACGTCTGGTGCTCGACGTCGACGTTTATGGCCAGCATTTCGGTGATGGTCTTGTTGAGACGCTCGGTGAGGCCATTGGTCTGTAGGTGGTAGGCGGTGGTCCGGCGGTGGCTTGTCTGGCTGTATCTCAAGATCGCCTGAGTTAGCTCCGGAGGAAAGGCCGTACCTCTGTCGGTGATGAGAACATATGGGGCGCCATGACGCAGGACGATGCTCTCGATGAAGAGCTTGGCTACCTCGGCGGCGCTTCCTTTGGGCAGGGCCTTTGTTTCGGCGTGGCGGCAGAGGTAGTCGTTAGCCACGACGATCCACTTGTTTCCGACAGTCGACGTCGGGAATGGGCCCAGTAAGTCCATACCGATTTGCTGGAAAGGGCGGCTAGGTGGTTGAATGGGTTGGAGAAGTCCTGCTGGCCTTGCCGGCGGCGTCTTGCGTCGCTGACAGTCCCGGCGTGTCTTCACGTAACGAGTGACGTCGGCGGAAAGGCGTGGCCAGTGGTACTTTTCTTGTATCCTCGCGAGCGTGCGGGAAAAACCCAGGTGGCCAGCCGTCGGGTCGTCGTGTAGGGCCTGTAGAATTTCTCGTCGCAGATAAGATGGTACAAGGATAAGGTAGTTGGCCCGAGCCGGAGAGAAGTTCTTCTTTACGAGGACACCGTTTTTCAAGAAAAATGACGCCAATCCTCGCCTGAATACTTTTGGAACAACGACGGTCCTGCCCTTCAGGTATTCCACTAGGCCCATCAGTTCTGGGTCGGCTCGCTGTCGTTCGGTGAAGTCTTCGGTACTTATGGTTGCCAAGAAGTATTCATCATCCTGGTCATCCTGCGGCGGTGGGTCGACTGGGGCACGAGACAGGCAGTCAGCGTCAGAGTGTTTTCGTCCGGACTTGTAAACGAAGGTGCTGTCGAATTCTTGTAGTCTCACACTCCATCGTGCGAGACGACCTGAAGAAGGGTCCATCAAGTTAGCTAGCCAGCACAAGGCGTGGTGGTCGCTCACAAATTTGAAGGGCCTTTCATAGAGGTAGGGGCGAAACTTTGACGTAGCCCAGATGATGGCAAGGCACTCTTTTTCTGTTGTGGAATAGTTGCCTTCTGGCTTGCATAGCGACCGGCTGGCATAACTGATGACCCTTTCTTCTCCGTTAGTCCTCTGGACAAGAACGGCGCTAAGTCCTACGCTGCTTGCGTCGGTGTGGATTTCCGTATCGGCGTATTCGTCGAAATGCGCAAGTATCGGAGGCGTCTGCAGGCGTCGTTTCACGTCCTGAAATGCTTGAAGTTGCGCCGTTCCCCATCGGAACTCGACGTCGGTCTTTGTGAGCTGCGTTAGTGGCTCTGCGATGCGTGACAAGTCCTTGACGAAGCGTCTGTAATAGGCACACAAGCCGAGAAATCGGCGCACGGCCTTCTTGTTTGTGGGTGGCGGCAAGTCGGCGATGTCAGCTGATTTCTGCGGGTCTGGGCGCACTCCAGTCTTGCTGATTACGTGACCCAAAAGCAGGAGCTCCTCGTACGCGAAGCGTCACTTTTCCGGCTTCAGGGAAAGTCGGGGAGCTCTTGATTGCTTGAAGTACAGATTCCAGGCTCTCGAGGTGTTCGTCGAAGTTCGAGGAAAACACAACGACGTCGTCCAAGTAAACGAGGCAAGTTTGCCACTTCATTTCTGCCAGTACTGTATACATAACCCGTTGGAAAGTCGCAGGCGCCGAGCAACGACCGAAGGGAATGACCTTGAACTCGGAGAGGCCGTCCCGTGTTATAACGGCAGTTTTCTCTCGGTCTCTCTCATCGACTTCGATTTGCCAATAGCCGGTTTTGAGGTCCATCGACGGAAAATACTTCGCGTTGTGGAGTCGGTCCAGGGCGTCGTCTAGGCGTGGGAGAGGATACACGACTTTCTTCCTGATTTTGTTCAGGCGGTGATAGTCGACGCAGAAGCGTAGGGTTCCGTTCTTCTTCTTCACTAACACCACAGGTGAAGCCCACGGACTCTTTGAAGGCTGGATGATGTCGTCGCGTAGCATTTCGTCGACTTGTTGCTTTATGGCATCACGTTCTCGTGTCGAAACTCTGTACGGGCTCTGACGAAGTGGCCTTGTACTTTCTTCGGTTATGATGCGATGTTTTGCGACCGGTGTCTGACGAAAAGCAGTCTTTGTATTGCAGGAGCAGTGCTTTGAGCTGTTCTTGTTTATACGTCGGAAGGCTCGGATTGACGTCGAAATCTTGTTGAAGGGCTGGATTCGTCGTAGCATATTCGGTAGACTCGGCGAGGGCGAAAGCGTTGCTGGCTTCCACAATTTCTTCGATGTGCCTTTGCTCACGTGCTTATACTCGTTGCTAAAGTTCGTGAGCATCACTTTTGCTTTCCCTCCTCGCAGCTCGGCTATTCCTCTGGCGACGCCAATGTCGCGGTTGATCAACATTTGCTGGTCGCCTTCAACGACGTCGTGCTGGTCTGTTGATTTCTGAGAGCCGACGGAAATGCTTACGCTGGAGCGAGGGGGGAATGGTGATTTGGTCGTCTAGCACATTCAATGCGTGCTTTCCTGTAGGCGTGTGCGGCGGTAGTGCTTTTTCACCGGATAGCGTTATCGACTTGGATCGCAGATTGATGACTGCCCCATGAAGCCCTAAAAAGTCCATACCAAGGATGACATCTCTCGAGCATCGCTGTAGTACTACGAAGCTTGCGGGATAAATCCGGTTGTTAGTTGAGACTCTCGCTGTGCTGATTCCTTCAGGCGTTATAAGGTGCCCTAGGGCTGTCCGGATCTCAGGCCCTTCCCACCAGTGGCGTAGCCAGGAATTTTTTTCGGGGGGGGGGGGGGGCTCGCGTGTCAACACTATATATATATATATATATATATATATAAAGAGAGAGAGGGGAGATGCGTATTTGCTTCTCCAGCATTTCAAATGTTGGCTTAGTTGCATGATCGCTGTTACAGCACAAAGTCTGTTAAAAACTGTGATCTAATGAAATGCATAGTTTTTGTTTTCCTTTACACTTCTCATCGTTCACAGCACCTGTCCGGTGAAAGGTGCCCGCTTGCCATTGCGGAGGAAACAATTAAAGGTATTTTACGTAGGGCTGCCCAAGTGAACTAACGAAAGTCTATGCAACCCTGGAAACGCAGTACATTCTTTCGAACCCATTCGGAAAAGTGAACGTTGTTTAAGTGGCATTCTAGTACCACGGCGCTTTTTCATCCACGGGTTGTGCTAGTACTACCGAAACTCTACATTTCGCGCTTAATTCTACTGACGTGACGTTGCTGCATCACACGTTTCCTGAGAAAAAGGCCCTCATAATTTTCCTCTCCAGCTGTTCACCTTGAACAATAGTTCCACCAGGATCTATCACGCACCGCAATCGTCATGTATTTTTGCATGATTACTGAAAATAAATCTTACTACGACTTTGGAATATGAAAGCATCATGTGGAAAAGTTCGTGTACTTACGTTACAATCACTAGATCATTTAAGTTGAGTCATGTGAAGAAGCCATTTAGAAAACAGAAATTTATTACTGAAGATATAAATTATAATAGAAACTAATGCACTAAATTTAAACCTGGCTATATTTTGCTGTGTATTTGTATGCTCCTGTTTTTCAGCTCATGTTTGGAAATACATCTACATAATCGATCGAACAGAATTCACTACAAACGTCACAATTATCTTAGTTTCGAGAAGCTAATTGATCAAAATCTGTTGAAAACAGTGATCGAATCAATTTTTGTGCTGTGTGCGCATGTTTTTTTTTTTTTGTTTTTTTTACCCGCTATACTTCGCACTGTTAGAATAAACTCGCCCGCGAAATCTGCCAGCTTACTATTGAAGAAAACAGTAACGAAGAGCGGCGTTACGTGTAGCGGGCTTACATACATATATTAGCTTTGTCATAGACACAGTGATTAAGTTTACCTTCTGGTAGTGCACATTGTAACGCAATACTACGTAAGTTTGTCTACCCACCAGATAGTTTTATCCACCTTTCCACCGGACGTCCCACTAAAATATATACTGCTACGTTTTCTTAGAAAGTGCAACCAATAGCATTTATTTGCATGAAAACTAAGCAAGCGTTCACACTGATTGCAAACCTTCATAATGCGTGGTGCATGTATTGCTGAGATGAACTGCCGGTCAGCGAAATTATGACCTGTTTCTGTGACCGCAAACGAGTGACTAGAACCAGAAGTGAAATGTAAAATTTCCTTTGGAATATAGGATGCTACCTGACGCTACTCAGACGACGCGATGTTTTGCGCATGAGCTCCTATCATATTGTTTCGTTTCCAGAGTTGTATAGACATCTATTCACGTGCTGTATGAGATTAACTTTTTACGCAGAACCTTTCAACACCACTTATCCCAAAACATTACGCTACTGAGTCACGAGACAACGTAGCTCAGATAGACAGCTGCGGTTCTATGATATACACATAAAATGTAGATTTTTGTTGACCTCGTGATACTCGCACTTTTTAGAGACAAAAAAAAATACAAAGCAAAAAAAATTTTCAAAGCGCAAGCCACCGCGGTGGTACAGTAGTTACGGTGCTCGACTGCTGACGCGAATGATGTGGGTTCCATCCCACCCGCGGCGGTAGCATTTTTATGGAGACGAAATGCTTGAGGCCACTATATATGTGCGCTAGCCTCGATGATTTAAGTGTTTGTTAAGGAACACAAGTGGTAGAAATTTTCGTGCCTGATAATCATACCGTGAATCTGGGCGCGTCAAACTCCACAAATTATTGTCATTAGTAGTATTCCAAAGCGCCGGGCTAACTGAGCTCGAAATAACAACGCGGTATAAATGGAACTATACTAGCTAGATCATACATATGTGGCGCTTTTCTTGTAAAAAAGCCAAGTACGCTCTAACTGAAACTGAAAAAAAAAACACAGCTGTTTGCTACGGACAATATGGTCGGGCCAGCTCCAACATTTGTTTCGCTAGTGCGCTCATGTCACCGAAATACCTCAAATCTATATTGCGGCTAAAATCTATGTAGCCTACTATCTTGAGTATTGCAGAGTAAAATTTGTATTTGGCGTTTACAGATTGTAACATTTCATTTGGGCTTGACTTAGCTTGTAAAATAAGTCTACATCACAGCAAATGAACGATACAGCAATATTTTGCGACAACATTAACACCATGTTTGTGCTTCCGTCGGTGCCGCCTTTTGTTGCATTGGCGTAACGACGTTAACTAGACTTGTAGAACGAGTGGTCCTACCAGGGAAAATGTGTCATTCTGGACTGCCGGCAGCGTTTTGTCGTTTTTCGCATATTGAGGGCTTTCAGAAAAAGGCTTGGTTGTTTGTTTGTTTGCTTCTTTGTTCGTTCATTTATTTGTTTCTTTGTAGCCTGAAAACTGTTTCGGCTCTTCTTCGTCTTCTCCTTAGCTCATCTGATTTCGCGCCGTTTCGGATCGCTTCTAATTCTTCAAGGAATAAAGTGGTGCCCAGTATCTTCATTTCAGTTGTCTTCTATTACAAATATACCGTCTCGGAGTGAAATAAGGTCATCATATGCAGCGCAAAGGTTGTCGAATAAATGCAATATAGGAAAAATACTAGGACCCAAACAAAACAGATTGGACCCGGTCATGTTGGTTGTTTTGGTCGTGTCTGTTGAAGCAGCACAGATTTAATGGATCTGACTCAGTTTGATAAAAGCAGATAAAGGATTTCGCTGATTTTTTTTAAAATTCAATACTGCCTTTTTGAGTTCACGTTACGGTGAGGAATTGTCCCATTTTGATTACAATTCGTTTAAAAGAGAAATATACTTTGAGACGTTTTACGCTCCCGTGAAATCTAGCCCTTTACTGATTCGGTTCTTTGAAAAAAAAACGCCACATATATAGCAAAAGACAGTCATCATGCTTTGGCCGAAAGAGGGCTGTTCGAAGCACTATCACCGTTAGAAGGAAGTAACTTTGGCAAAGCAGGATTGCTAGTACATTATAGTCTCCTTAGCAGCGTCGTCGATGTGGATTCGCTTCTCGGACAGGGAAAAAAATTCCAAAGATCTAAAATGTTCCAAAGATCGACCTCAGAAATGTCAGCTCACTGGCAACACTGAATACATCAGAGCAACTTTGAGGTCAGAGTGGTCAGTTAAAGACTGAATCAAGGGCTGCTAGGGTACCCCCCCCCCTGATAGGGGTACCCTAGCAGCCCAAATTAGTAGATGTCTTTTGTTCTAAGAATATAGTGCATTGCCGGGACAAAAATACGCGGCCCGCGGACCCCTTGCTAGCAGCCCGCGCCTTCAGACAGAACAGTCTTGCGAGTTTGCTAAATAGTATTCGCATTATTTTCTCGCCTACTACTTATAATAATAGCTTGTTCAGGCAGGCGACACAGACGGGACTGGTCTCAAGTGTTTTGTGCGTGTGGGCGAGGCACCCTTGCGCTCATGATAAGCTGCAACATCACCGTGAAACGAAACCTCCATATTTCACAATCGGCGTCCAGATTTTAGTCATTCCGAAAATCAGTATCCATATGTTTTCCGAGACCTGACGTCAAATACCGTTCTGAAATGACCTATGCAGGAAAGTATTTCTTTATTCTTTCAGGAGGCAACGTTTGGTGACATTTTTATACAAACTCTCTGCCCCCCCCCCCCCCCCGGAATCCACCAGCGCTCGTGGGACTAAATTTCATTACTGCGGCCCGCTAATTGAGGTTTGTTGGAGGCCCCTTTTTTATATGTTAATCCAGAACGTCCTGCGTATCAACAATAGTTACCCCTTCGCGGTGACACGGCTAAAATGACAATACAAGGCACTACGCCTTCTTTTGTAGAATATTTCTTACGGTATCATGCGCTACACAGCCAGATACAGGACCGCCAGGGGTCGGCAATGTTCACACCGAAGTTTTTTTTCGACTGCGAAAATTTTTTCTGGATTTTTTTCTTGAATCATCCTGGGTTTTAGAAAAAATCCAGGATGATTTCCGGCGCAGCTAGCTCTTTTAGTCGGCGATACATCACAGTCAGTCAGTCAGTCAAGAACTTTATTTAAAGGTCCTGAGGAGCTTAAGCTGCCAGGCGATCCATGAGGGACACCCTTGCAGCCGCTACCGTAGGCGACGCCCTAGTCGGGGCGGGAACGTGGAGGCGTTCCGCCAGTTCTTGGGCCCTCTGGACTGCCTTTAGTTGGTGGTGGAGCTGAGAGCTCCTGAGTGCCTCTTCCCAGTCGGACTCACTGGTGAGAGGTCCCTGAGGTAACGCGGGACATTGCCAGAGCATGTGCGAAAGTGTACTATTAACTTCTGCACAATCTGGGCATTGTGGAGTGATGTCCGAGTTGTAAAGGCTGAGTCGGGCCCGTGATGGGTACGATCTCGTTTGTAGCATGCGAAAGGCGACCGCTTGCGCGCGTTCGAGCTTTGTATGTGGTATGGGGTATTGGCTTCTGCCGAATCGATAGTGAGATGTTATTTCGTGATAGGTTAGTAAGGGGTCATTGAACTGTATATCTGGGCCCAACTCTCCGGTGGCTGATTGATCGTCGCGGCGGGTCAGTTCTCGCGCTCGGTCATGAGCCATTTCGTTGAGGTTGGGTTGCCTTGAGTGGATGTCCTTTCCCATGTGAGCAGGGAACCAAGAGAGGTAGTGCGAGCCTGTGTGCTTGCGTGTTTGTAAAATGTGGGCTGCTTCACGCGCGATATTGCCGGTTTCGTAAGCCCGAATGGCGGCGCGGGAGTCTGTGAAAACGCTGGTGTGCGAGGGGTCGGTCATTGCTAAAGCTATGGCGACCTGCTCGGCTATGGCGCTCGTTGCTAGCCTAACCGAGGCGGCTGAGCGTAGGACTCCGTCGCCATCTACTACCGCGAGTGCAAAGGTGGAGGAGTTACCATATTGCGCCGCATCGACGAATACGGTTGAGTCGCGGTTCGCGGCGGTGCGGTCGAGGATCGCACGAGCGCGGGCCAGGCGTCTGCCCCTGTTGTGTTGCGGGTGGACGTTTCGTGGGAATGGGGTTACCATGTAGGTATCTCTGACATCTCTCGGGAGGGTGACCGCACGCTCAAGATAGGGGTGTGGGGACATGTCAGCCTCGTTTAGAAGTCGACGGCCTGCTTTGGAGGAGGAGAGGCGGACGACTTGGGCCGTGGTCTGGGCCTCGATCACTTCGTCGATGTCATTGTGCATGCCTAGTTGGTCAAGACGGAAGGTACTCGTGTTTTGGGGTAGGCCGAGGACTTGTTTAATGCTTTTGCGCATGAGTATGTTAAGTTTCGTCTTTTCCACCTTTGTCCAGTTGTGGACAGAGGCGACGTAATTTATGTGGCTCATTAGAAACGCGTGGTATATGCGCAGGAGGTTGGCCTCGCCTAGGCCTTTCCTGCGGCCCGAGACACGATGGATGAGTCGGAGCATGTTTTCTGTTTTAGCAATACGAAAAAATTTCGGGGGGGGGGCTGAAGCCCCATAAGCCCCCCCCCCCCCTGGCTACGCCCCTGCTTCCCACGCTGTCTTGACTTTCTTCAACTTCGTGGCGAACGGTTCACTGATGAAAGAATAGTCGGTTCCGGTGTCGACGAGGGCTGTCAGCGATGTGTGTGTCTCATCTTTGATTGTCCTCCTTCCATGCGCTGTAAAACTTTGAAAATATGTCAGGCTGTGGCCGTCGATAAGAACGTCGAGGTCACTCGTTCGTCGTCTCGCGTTGCAGTTAGGTCGTGGCGTCGGGTCGTGGCTGCGTCGATTTGTTGCGCTGCTGCCATGTTGCATCGTCACGTTTTCCTCGGTCCGCGACGTTTCGCCGGCAGGGATTCGTCTGCTTCGCGTCATATTCTGAGGGTTTCGTCGCGTTGTCGTCGTCGGCGGCCGCGGAGGATCTTCGGCATTTCGTCGTACAGGAACCGCACCTTCATCGGTTGCTGCCTTTAGTTTCCCGGATACGGGCTAGGCGACCGGCCTCGGTTTGGGCCAGTGTACTGCCGACGGTGCGTTGACATGTAGCGGCCGGGCGACGGCGAGCGGGAAGGTCGACGGGGTGTACACTGAGCTCCTGCGACGTAGTCGGCGATGTCGCGTGGTTTTCACCCCGCTGTGGACGCGGAGCGTCGATGGCGAACCCACGCAGCCCCATCAGGTGGCATTGGCAGCGTCGGTACGTGTGGCCGGCTTCTCCGCAGTGGTAGCATAGTGGGCGGTGGTCGGGGGCGCGCCAGATATCGGTCTTGCCGGGCCTGTAGCGATGGCCGGCGGGAGGGCAAGATGGCGGCGGTGGTGGCGGCGGCGTAGGCGTCTGGCGACTGTAGTGCTTCTGTGCGGCGTCCTGACGGGGGCGCGGAGAGGGTGCGTAGCCTCGGGCTGCAGCAGCGTAACTAGAGGCCTGCGGCTGTGGCTGTGGTTGTTCGGGAATTCCCAACGCTTGCTGGACTTCTTCACGAACAATGTCGGTGATCGAGTCCACCTGAGGCTGTGGCGAGGGTAAGAGCTTGCGCAGTTCCTCCCGCACGATCGTTCGCATCGTTTCGCACAGGTCTTCGGGGCAGAGGGATTGAACGTCTGCGTACCCTGGCGTCGAGCGGCGATTGAATTGTCGGGTGCGCATCTCCAGTGTCTTTTCAATCGTCGTTGCCTCGGAGACGAATTCCTGGACAGTGCTTGGTTGGTTCCGCATAAGCCCAGCGAAGAGCTCTTGATTTACTCCTCGCATGAGGAAGCGGACTTTCTTGTCCTCGGGCATAGCGGGGTCAGCGTAGCGAAACAACCGGGTCATTGCCTCTGCGAAGATGGCCACGCTTTCATTCAGTAGTTGGATCCGCGTCTCCAGCAAAACGCGTATCCGCGTCTCCCTTTCCTTTCGGACGACGCTCGTGAATGTCTCCAGGAAAGTGCTGCGAAAAAGGTCCCATGTTCGAAGTGTGGACTCCCGGTTCTCTAACCACGTCCTCGCGGCGTCTTCGAGGTAGAAGTATGCGCGGCGCAGTTTTTTCGTCGGAGTCCCAGTTGTTGAAAGTCGCGACTCGTTCGTGCGTTTCTAGCCACGTCTCCGGGTCCTCACTTGGCGATCCATAGAAAATGGGTGGCTCTCTCGGTGGCTGGATACCGATCGTTGCAGGGGACACAGCGGCCGTCATAGTGCCTGTCGTCTTCGTCGCCGTGGATTTTGGCTTGTCCGGGAGGAGTCCATGCTGCGGGGGAGTCCTTTCAGTCTGCGGCTGGCTCGACTGTCCGTGGCGGGGTGGGTGTCTTCGTCACGATTGGGGCTGGGTTCACGGCTTGACGGGGGCGTCCGGTACATGAAAGAGGCAGCAACTCCACCAGATGTCACGTGGTCGTGACGTTGACGAATGGAGCTGTCGACGTCTTCAAGGCGAAAGACTTTATTTGGCCGAACTTGTGGCCTCGAAACGGAAACTCAAGTTACAGCAAGTAATACAGGCTGCACACTGATAGCGGCGAACAGAGCGTCGGCCGTCGGTCAACTGATCATCCTTGGAACGTGCCGGCTTTTATAGATCACGCGTCGAACATTCTAGCCTTATCTCTGGTCGTCGCGCAAGCTCTGGAATAATCTTGAGTGTTCGCGTCTTGCGCGCAATCTTAACAAAATGATCGACTACAATCGTTAACCTTCTCCAACACTGCAGGCGCAGTTTGCTCACAGTGTTTGTGGGCGTAAACCGAATACAATAAAAGTGAAATTAGAAACGCGCGTGACAGTATTATAGAGGGGTAGAAGAGTAAAGTAGGAACCAGGCGTCATGGTATGCGAATTGTGTAACCAGTCGTCGCACAATATTGCCACGCGCATTTCTTGTATCAGCTTTCCCGCCTTCGGTTTCCACCCACAAAACACTGTGAGCAATGTTTGGCGCAGACCAGGCCTCAGTGGTCGAGAAGCTTCGCTAGTACAGTAGATCGTTTTGTTAAGATTGCACGCAGGACGCGAACCATCCAGCTTATTCTACAGCTTGCACGACCACCAGTGATAAGCCTAGAAAGTTCGATGCGTGCTGTATAAAAGACGGCACGTCCCAACAATGAGCAGATTATCGACGGCCGACGCTCTGTTCGCCGCTATCAGTTCTAGTGTTTATTTCTGTACTGTGACTTTCAGTTTCCCGGCCACAAGTTGGGCAAAATAATGAGTTTCTTCTTTGAGACGCCGACTGTTGCCTTCGTCAACGTCACGACCACGTGACAATATGAACTGCGTAACGAGTGGGTCGTTGAATGTTTCGAACCCATTAGAAAGGACTAACATCATCGTCATCAGTCGCTGCATCCCTTTACGGCTTAGTGGGTACCTTGCGAGCGCACTTAAGTTAGTAGCCCCGAGAGAGTTTACAACGGGTTCTATAACGCCTCTCTTCAAGCTTTTGCTGCGACTGTGATGTGGTTTCCGCGCAGGCCTGGCGTTTTTTAGTAGTCCATTGGTTAGAAGTGAGGTTGGCTGAATTACTGGCGCGCATACCCTGTAGGCAAATATATAGAGCTTCTTCATTTTCCAGCGAACGCTCATCTGAGATCCCAACAGTGCCGTGGTTTCCCGCGGCCGCTGCCGCCGGTGTCCGTAATAGTGGTCATGCGAAATAAGAAATAAAAATAAAATGAGAAAAAAATCCCGTATTTATTTGCAATTAAACCAGGGTGCTTTGCATGACAGTTGAGTATTCTGCACACAGTCCCTCTTGTGCTTGATAAACTTTTGAAAAACACCTAATGAAAGTGTCATGTCGGGCAAGGAATGGCGTTTAAATATGTTATATAGCTTGGCAGATGTCTAAAATAACAACTAGGCTTCACGCAATGCTATTTACGCAACGAGTGTGTACTTTAGGGTTTCCCATCCACTACAATGATGTCAGCCGTAATTAATCGTCATCAGCCACATACAGCATCAACATAGTGTACATAATGTCTTACAGATCTGTACTCGGTAGCTCGCTTATTTGCAGAAAGACGAAGAATGGAGTAGTGTGCGCTTCCCTGCTTTAAAAAATGATTTATGACGTAGTGGATACCTTACATGTGCACTTGTATGAGCCCCAAAAGTTTATAACGGGCTTTAGAAAGACCACTCTTTCAGCTTGCGCTGTGACTGTCCTGCTCGTTGCGCACAGGCATGATGTCATTTTAGTGAACAGGAGGTCAGCAACCCCAATTCTCAGTGGAGCTTGCACAATTTCGTGGAATACGCTGGTTAGGCTTGTAAGAGATAGCGGCTTAATTTTTAGTAGGTCTGATTGGAGTAGTGCAGTTTACTCGATATCTGTGACTGAAATCCGGTAGGATAGTCATATAGACCTTCACTTTTTAGTGAACCATAGCCGAGTAGTGGCGCTTGCTTAATTTCTGCAGAACATACCCTACTGAAAATCCTGGGTTGGTGGATGGTGTAATCGTTGGTGGTTATGGAAGAAGCAATAGTGGAAAAAGTAAAAAAAATCGGCAAATCCCACATAATATGGAAATCGATGTATTGCGAAGCATGCGGAGAGAAGATGACTGTGGTGTAATTTGTTTGCTCAGCGAAGTGTTACGAAATAACGCTAAACATATGTACAAATGTGGTACGCACAGACATGTATGTTGGAAAGTCACATATGTTTTATATAAGCAGTTGTTTACAACTGCGAGACAATATCACGAGCAACATGGGTACCAACATCAGAAGTGGTACGCTGAAATCTAGCATTTGTCCTTGCGAGGATGATAGCCCTGGATACTGCTACGCAGACAAACTTCAATGGATGACGCTTTAGTACAACTGACGCTAACCCGACGTGACGCCTGTATTATTAGAGTACATATGTAATGTTTATAAAATTAAATGGGCAGCACTGCAAGCACAATTGACCTTTCACCAACATTACGCCTGCATGGGGTCTTTTTCTAAAGGAGTTCCTAGACCTGGCGTGGCTCCGTGGTAGAATACTTGATTGCCACATAGATTGCTTGGGTTCGATTTCTGCTGGTACTCTGATTTGTATTCTTTGCATTCGTCGGGTCAACGCTGCCGATATCGGTTTTCTTTAACGCCCTCGCATTTAAATGAACAATGTCAGTTTTCGCCGTTCTTCGATAGATATTAACTGTGAAACACCTGTGGCGCATACCGGCATACCACGGCCCATGACATACGGGTATGTGCCACACGTGTCAGGAGGAAATGATTTGACGTCGTACGCGACGAGATTTTCACATTATTTGGTTCATGACCAGACAGACATCATCGTCAAACCCGCTTACACTCTCATACTAATTTTAGTCAACCCCAAGTTAAGGAGGTGGTCACGAGAGAACCCAGACTTAGGCGGCTGTGTATATATATATATATATATATATATATATATATATATATATAAACGCTCAAAGTGCCTGTCGTACGCAGCAATGTGCTTCGCATTTAATAATAGTGGATGTTGTGGAAATAATAGAGGATACGTTAGAAGTGCAAGCAATGGTGGTCGATGGTGGTGCTGGCGAGCTTTTTTAAATGCGAAGCATTTCTTTGCGTACTGCAAGTACTTTGGCGTATCTATCTATCTATCTATCTATCTATCTATCTATCTATCTATCTATCTATCTATCTATCTATCTATCTATCTATCTATTTATCTATCTATCTATCTATCTATCTATCTATCTATCTATCTATCTATCTATCTATCTATCTATCTATCTATCTAGGCGCCTACGTCTTGGTGCTCTCGTCATGGCCTCCTTAATTTGAAGTCGAACCAAATTGGTATAAAGGAGGGTAAATGATTTTACGAATATGTCTGGCTGGTCGTGATTTGAATAACGTGAAAATCCCATCGTCTACGTTGTCAAAATCATTTCACTAGACACGTGTGGTTGTTAGCCGTATACAGAGGGGGACAGGTGCTTTACAATTTATATCGACCGAGGAACGGCGAGGACGGACATTGGTAATTTAAAAGCGAGAACGTCAAGAAAAACGGACGACGGCAGCGTTGACCAGACGAATGCAAAGAATAGAAATCAGAGTCCCAGCAGAACTCGAACCCACGCAATCTGCGTGGTGATCAAGTATTTTACCACAGAGGCACGTCAGGTCTCGAAATTGCTTTGGAAAAAGACTCTATGCAGGTGTACTGTTGATGAAACATCAGTTGTGTTTGCAGTGCTAGCTATATAATTTTCAGAACATTGTATACGTACTTCTATGAGGAAGGAGTCATGTCGGGTTAATGTCAATCGTATACCTCAGCGTCATCCAGTGCAGTTGGTTTACGTAGCATTATCCAGGGCTACCATTCTCGCAACCACAAGCGGTATTTATCAGCTTACCGCTTCTGGTGTCGGTAATACCCATCTTGCTGTTGGCATCCTTACGCACTTGGAAACAACTGGTTATATGGTGTATATGCGACTGGTCAACATATATCTGTGCGTACATTTGTACATATCTTTAGCGTCATTTCGTAACGCTTCGCTTAATAAAAAAACACAACCTAGTCATCTTACCTCGGCATGATTCGCATGCCATCGATTCCCATGGTACTTCGGATCTGGCTAATTTTTTTGGTGGTAATAATTGCAAAATGATGGTGAAACTGGAAAACAGTGGTAGATGGTGGCGATGCAAAACATGTTTTAGTGGGCGGCATGGTGAACAAGCTGGATGTCCTTGGCATGATGGAACTGCACGTGGCAGCATGTGAAGTCACTGTCATTTGTAATGTTTGCCAGTAAAACGTGCAGAAAACTATGCTTAGAGTTCAAATAAGCAAACCCCGATCAATATGCTTCTATCATGGATTTTTTATTCGTGCAGCGCCAATCACCACCTGAATTTTTGCGAGGCATAGCAGCCGTAAAAGCTTACATTTTGTGCAAGCACTTATATCAGTTTGAAATAAGCGATGTGTTGCTGTACTGTGATGTTTACAAGTCTAGAGGTGTGAGGGAGAAAAGGGATAGTAAATAGGTTATATCGCCGCGCAGTTTTCGAGAAGTGAATTAGGTCTGGCTTCGCAATTGCTGCTTCCAACGGGTAGAGAAGAGAGATGCTACTTGATAAGGACACGCTAGAAAAGCAACTCTGGCAATTCTTGCCCACTCACTTACCGCAGCCGCGCTTTAAGGCAACAGGAAAAAGGCATTCGAAGCGAAAATGCACTAACTTTTTTCTTGAACCTGCGTTGAGAAACGCCGCAGCAGGTATCACTGGAGGTACTTCCACCATCATATTCTATCACCGTGACTAGCACCATTGCAAGGCTGCCACCAAAGGAAAGGCCTAGCCTAATGACCAAGTCCGTCTTCGTGTCTTCGGCGATTCTGGGTTTCAGTATACACGACTCCAACGAGTACGAATGACTTTAAGCACAGCTCTGGCATCGGCTAACCTAAATGAAGCCTATCTGCACGGTGTCCCCACGAAGAAGTCATGAGCATCGACGTGACGCGCTTTCAGCGAACGCCTTCGGTCACTGACTACCGCAGAGTGCACTCGCTGGCACTTCTGTGACTTGTAGGGGGTGTTCGAATATTCAAAAATTTCGAATAACGTACCAAATAGCGCTATATTCGATTCGGTAGTCGAATCGAGTAGTACATGTTTAAAAATATTCAGAATACCGAATATTTTTCGAATAGTTTTCGAATAATCAGCAACGACGGGAGAAGCCCAAAACAAACAAAGCCTTGCAACAGCTGGAGGTACTTTTTTATTTTTAAACCCTAAAGTGATCTGCACGCACCTCAACTTTTTACGAGACTACTACAGATGAGCGCGCTGGCATGGTCATGCTGTACGTTGCGCGAAAAAAGATCACAATATTGATTGCCGGATGAACATGTTTTTCCTGGAAACTCCACTCTTGCTCACTTCACTATGCTGAAGCATTAATCAGTTCCTGTGGCCATCTTGTAATAACTGAAGGTGGGTACGCTTCCATGCGGGAGCCAAAGCGTCTTTTTTTTTTTGTGTGTGAACAAGGCTTCCATACGGGAGGGGACACGTCATTTTTTTTGTGTGAACCAGGCTTCCGTACGGGAGCCGAAACGTCCTGCTTTTTGTTTTTATCGTGGTCAGCATCTTGTTCAATTGCCTTCAAGTGTTGCGTATGCTTCCATTCTTCTTGGGGGTGTAAATTTCAACTCCGATTGTTATATGCTTTTGGTGCGCAGGGCATGTTGTGATGATAGGTTGATCTGATTCATTACATATTTAGCTGTATCCGCGGTGATTGGTTGAAAATAGTTTAGTTTTTTGCGTCACAATTTTATTTGAAATCACGCGACAATCTCACATTCATAACGTTAGTGAATTCTGTATTTGAACCTACTGTCACAAAATATTATGAAGGCTCTAGTTCCTCCTGTATACAAGCTTACCTTATTTTTCGTAATTGTGGTATTTTGAGTCGATTAAAAATAATCGTAATGTTCCTTGGTGAATGTCTGTGAATATTTGTTTCAAATAAAATGCTGTGGTGTTCTAGGACCGTTTGGAAAATGGTCTATATATTATTTGAAAACTATTCCAGCAGTATTCGATTACAATTAGTACTGGGTTCGGTATCATCACTATTCGATTCGGTTCCGAAGTTCACTATTCGCACACCCCTACCAACTTACATGCGAGAATACAGACTTGTCAATTCCTACTCCGTAGTGCACCAATACAATAGCATATTTTCCCCGCGCACTGCATTTGTTTTGGCCAATTCGTTATATAGTTGTAGCTAACAACAGAACTACAGATGAGCGCGCTGCCATGGTCGTGCTGTACGTTTCGCGAAAAAAAAGATCACAATATTAAATAAATTGAACGCGCGTATTTATCATGTGAGACTACGGTCAACATAAAGCATCTGCACATGGAACCCCTTGGAAAGAGCGAGAAACGGCTGTTAAACTTGGTAGTAACCGCCGCTAAATTGTAGCTGCTTCTCAGTTGTCTTCATAATTTTTTGCGTTTAAGTTGTGAATTGTAAAAGAAAGCTCTGTGGTCGGACGTTGGCAGCTACTACTAATTATCATAAGTCACAGAATTCCCCCTCCCCCCTTCCAAAAAAAGGCCTCAGTTATAAATTACACCAAAGATAAACGAAGATTGGCTTAAAAGTGACCAGTGCGAAAATACGCGGATTATCCCATGTCCCAGAAGAGTGCACTGATACCTCTGCGGTGAGTGCACTGATGCCGAGAAGTGGTCTGATGAGCGATGCTAGCGGTAGCATGCTGGACAATATGCGCATGCCCTGGGCATGGCTACTGATGACGATACAGAATTCACTCTTTCGAGAACTGAACAACGTCGCGAATACTTCTCGCATAGAAAGGTCGGATGTCGTAGGCGATGGATGCGTCTCCTAACTGATACCTACATCATTTTTTCCGCTTTGTTGGTTCGTTGGACGAAGCTGAAGGGGCAACTTATGTGTTCTTCTGGAATAGAAGGTTTTTTTGGTGTCCTTTTCGTGTTTTCCTGCGGTGTTGTCTCAATTTTATTGACCGAAAGCTTTATCTTAATAGCTGTTGCAATAAAACGTCCATGGTTAGGTTCATTTCGGCGAAGATGTCTTAGATCTTTAACTTGCATTCACTTTAGTCGACTTACTTTCACACGTTGTTCATAAGGCAGTGAGTTTGCTTCGCATTACTTTTTTCTATGGTCGTTGAGCTTGTTAGAGTCTCTTCTGTCGTAGCTGAGGTTCTTTGAGATACCGTTGTTAGCAACGTTCACTTTGTGGATGTCGCTATTATGCACTGCAGTTAAGAACTTGGCATTGATATTTATCTCAAAAAGGTGCAGTGTTAAGCAGGTAACTGATTCCGCGATAACATATTGTGATACTTGTCGCACAGTGAAGGCAGCACCCCAAAATTGCTGGACACTACTTCAGGGGCCCCTGCGATGCCGTTCATTTTGCATGGTTTTGGCACCTGGCATCATGCAAGGCTTCATGCGTCCGAGCCATTTGTGTTGTTTTGACAGTTGGGTGGATAGGACGGTGATATTGCAGTTGACTTCACTTGGACAAGTTCCTATTGCGAATCTTTTTCGCATCCCACAGCTATAAAACTAAGTGAACACGTACGAAACTGCGTCTTGGTCGAGTACTTTCCAAGTTCCTCAGCTTGTCTATAGGGACTATAGCGAGCTTGTTATTCATGAGGTGATCTTAATGACCAGGCCAAGAATCCCGTGATGCAGAATCAGCTGGTGCGCCACGTGCGCGAGGACAGGAATAGAGTGCATATGGTTGTTCAGGAACACGACACTAGTAGTAAGGTGGCAACCCAAAAGAGGCCGTTTTGAATGCACAAGGGAAACATGCTGGATGGAAACATGTTAATTTGTCGAGCAATGTAAATTCGTACGGATCATATGAATGTACTTTGAATATTGAAAAAAATTGTAAGGTAGCAGAGTTACAGGGATGCCCTATTAACGCGATAGCGTTAAAGAGCTCGTTTCGCAGAAATTCCGGCGTCGGCGTCGGAGTCGGTGTCGGCGTCGTTGGTTGTGAGCGAAAAATCATCATCTTGCCGTGACCGAAAAATCATCATCTTGCCCGTGACCGAAAAATCGAGAAAGATGCAAATAAAATAAATAATAAAAATTGTCGGGTCTGAATGAGGATCGAACCCGGGTCGTCTGCGTGGCAAGCAGGTGTTCTACCACACAGCCATGCCTCTGCTTGGAAATACTGTGAAAATAACTTCCTCTGCTTGGAAATGCAGTGAAAATAACTTCCATGCTTCGCAAACGCAAGCGTCCTTTACATAGGCGTCGCAATATAACATGTAATATCCCAGGAATACTGTTTGGTACAAGCGTACATTGCCATCGGGCGTCAGAATATGTGACTATCATAACGACATTGTTGATTCCATCGCGAGCGCTGGCGGACCACCACTAGATGAAGAAGAAGCGCCAGCCAGCACGAGGAGAGAAACGGGGTAGCTAGACTAGTAGCAGGGTCTTAATGAACTCAGTCAGTATTAATAAAAGCATTTTTTAATAACCTTTACGGCATCGAGTTCTTCCACGGCTGCTCCACGCCATATATCCCACAACATCATAGTTTAAAGCCAGCCACCCATTACAAATGGCACACACCTTACTGCGCGTATTCCCTTAACACCCCCGTAGTGGGTGCATAGCAAGTTCGAAAACATTTCCCACATTTGCCGCGCATAATTGCTCCTGGTTTAAAGCACACTACCCATTAAATAGTATGCACTAAGTGATTGAAGTACGCACTAGGGACGGGATATCGCTATCGCGTTCAACTCTTAAAGGCGAAGCTTAAGCGTTCCCCAATTTTTAAACACCTCTGTTTGGCAGAGATTGTTGCTCCGTTAATACCAGTTGGTAACAAGGTGACAAAGTTCTTACGTTCGAACATTATTGGGGATAAGCGAATGCTCCCGATATTTTTTTTAAAAAGGAATGATGATTTCTTCCTCTTTTTCTCTCGATGATTTGTTGCTGTGGAATGCGTCAGTAAGGTAAAATAGGAAGGCGTCACCACCGATATACTTGCTGAACTTGGTGACCATGTGCCGTTCCGATTATGATAAAGTGGTAGGGTGGAGTTTGGATAGGTTCAAGTGTGCATCGCCAACTGATGGCGCGTACTCAGAGACTCGAAGGTTTTCCCAATGGTACTGCTACGAAGTGTGTCGTTATCTGGTTCCGTTGTTCCCACATGACCAACGCGTTGTTGTGCGGTACGCTGATGATGTGACAATGATGAGGCAGCTGCGAAGCTTTCATTCTGTACTGGCGACTTGTGTTACGTGTGTTACGTTAGAAATTGGTGATATGCCATGGCTCATGAGCCGTACTGCGCGAGCAACTTTGTGGTCACCTCTCCTATCATCTCTTTCTTCATAGGTCACATATATCTTCTCCACACTTTTCTCCTGGTTAACTACACCTTAACACAGCTTCGGTGACACTGGCACTGTGTTTGCACATCGTCCATTCATTGTGGGCCCCCTCCCAGCGGCAATGAATGTGGCACACCTGTGAGGTTTAACATTCTCAGCCTGCGTCGTGCCTGGGGACTGGTACTCTTGACAGCCCCGAGTCAGGGACGAGCCTCTTGCTTTGGCCGATTGCTGTTACCCGGATTCTGGACATCACTGTCCTGTTTCACGACTATAGGGCGTTGTTCTGAACGCTTTGCGTGATTCAAAGCTTAAAAAGCCGCCAGATCCCACGCACTGTGGGAATCGATGTTATGCGAAGCAGCCAGGAAGGAGAAAATCATGCCTTACATAATTTGCAATTCATGTTTTACATGTTAGGACCTGTCATTTATGTTCGTCATACAGACACGTCACGCAACACCAATTTTGGTGTGTATCAAGCTAGCGAACTGGACGCAAGAGCACCATTAGCGTGGTATGTAAATGGCGTTGTAGATGGCATGCATGCCAAGATTTTGATGTTGCCACTTGCCACTTATGTTCGTTATACAGTCATGTAACTCAATACCAAATTTGGTGTATATCAAGCTAACGAAACGGCCGCGAGCGCGCCATGAGCGGAAAATGCAAGTCATGTTGCTCATCACATGTCATGATGTCCATACTACCACTTGTCAGTTATGGTCGTCATACAGTCATATCACTCAATACCAAATTTGGTGTATCTCAAGCTAACGAAACGGCCGCGAGCGCGCCGTGAGCGTGGCATGCAAGTCATGTAGCATATGAGAAATCATGATTTCTATATTACCACTTGTCATTTATGTTTGTCATACAGCCACCTCACTCAATACCAAGTTTGGTGTATATCAAGCTAACGAAGCAGCCACGAGCATGGCATGAGCGTGGCATGTGAATTATGTTGTTCACAACATGCACGTCATTATTTGCATATTACCACCTGTCATTTATGTTCGTCATACAGTCACGTCACTGAATCCCAAATTTGGTGTAGATCAAGTTAACGAAACGGCAGCGAACGCGCCTTGAGCGTGGCATGTAAATCATACTTTTCATGACAAGTTAGTCATGATTTTCATGATATAGCCAGCCATTTATGTTCGCATACAGTCATGTTATGCCATACCAAATTTGGTACAAATCCCATTAGCGATACGGCCAGGAGAGCACAAAGTCGTAGGCGGCTAGATGGATAGATGGCTAGATAGATAGACAGCTAGATAGAAATGCTCAAAGTCGCTGAAGTTCGCTAAGAAATGCGTCGCATTTAATAGTTTGTTTTACCGTCAGGCCTGCCTCATTCTTGCTTTCATTACAGAGCGGACGCAGTAGATCTGATACTCGCATATCTTTTTGCTTACTATTCGCTTTCGTTTTTTTTTTCGAAGTATGCAAGGAAAAGTTTATTCAACACATTAAATAAAATACATGTCGGAATAACCCGCATCATGTAAACGAATGCATTGAATCTGTTCTATTTTTTTGCTAAATGAGTGATATAATAATTTTCTATCTCGTTTTTTTTCAGGCTGGTTCCCCCTGTTTTAATTCAAAAGTAAGTATGAGAGCATTAGCCCGGGTAGTGATGTATTTATCCTGCCTGAACATTTGCAACTTTTGTATATTTGTCAATATTTGTATATTCCGTGTATGTTATGGCCGGTAAATATTTGTAAATGTGGGTTCATTTTACACAGTTGTGTGCAATATGTGTATAAACATTGTGTGCAAAAAGTGTTAAACCAACAAGCTCATTTAAATAAATTACTAAGTCAATTAATAAGGAGTGTTGCTGAATCCAAAGTTTTGACAAATTGGCTTTTCTTCATGATGCTTTCTCTGTTCTATTGCTAAGGACCGAATAAACTCTTCTATCCTTAGCAGCATGCTGATGTACACTTTCTTCACTATCCTAAATTATCAACAGGATAAGGAGAATGTCCAATATGCACACAATATTGGGAAAGGAAAGAAAAATTGGCCGCGTATCTGCGTGCTTCGCTGCAAATGTCGTCGAAAGACGATAGTCTTCTGCCGGCCGTACTACAATGTTTTGCCTTGCCTCAGACAGCGCTTTCTCTATGTTGAATCGGCCGCATCTGGCTGGCCTTGATAAAATAGAGGAGGCGCTGCGTGAGACATGGACGCCATCTGGCAGTGCTGTCGAGAAACATCATCTTGTGCAGAACCCAGCAGCAACATATCGTCGGCCGAGGGCTTTTTCGTGCATAGCGTCGCTTTTTGAGCGCAGCCTAAGAAACGCTGGGGTCTTCATGATTACGTATCTATGTATTTTCTTATAAAGAAACATACCAGAGACTACTTATTTATTGACGTTGCTCCTCAGACATGCGTAACATTTGCTTTTTGATCGACAATGTTCACAAGTATGAACAGAAATACTTGTGCAAGATGGCTAGGCGCTGAGAAAGTGGCTAAACTTTGGCTGGGTGGCTGAATCGTGTGACGTGCCGACAAACAGAGAAACAGACAGACCAAAATTTCTCCGTTTAAGTATCCCAAGAAAGACTATCGTCTTTAAAAAAAGAGAGGGGAGCGTTTCAGAGCTTCTTGAAATTTGCTTCATCGATGTCACTGCCGGAGCTGCTCACAATATCAAAAAAGTTCCCCATCTCCCGCTAAAGGGAACCATGTGTGGATGCGAAGCAGCGGGGAGATGGTTAGCTTGAGCCGGAGAAACGTCGCCGTATACAGCGGAACTACCGTGGTGCCCCCAGCGGAGTATGCAGCTGTCGCACCACCTGTCGCGCGCCTCTCCGTAGAGGATTCCTAGAGCAGAGAGCGGGGGGGAACCGTAGGAGAGGAGATAGAGACGGGACGCGTATGGGCTGTGGGGGGTGCGGGACGCGCGAGCCGCTCCGTAGAGTAGAGGATTCCTAGATGAGAGAAAGGGGGTGAGTGTTGGATAGAGGGGGGAGAGGACGCGCATGCGCTGTGGGACGCGGGCGCCGCTCGGTAGAGTAGACGATTCCCTAGAGTAGAGAAAGGGGGTGAGCGCAGGAGAGGAGAGATAGGGGGGAGGGGACGCGCATCCGCTGTCGGGCTGTGGGACGCGGAGACCGCTCCGTAGAGTAGAGGATTCCTAGAGGAGAGAAAGGGGGGTGAGCTTCGGAGAGAAGAGAGAGGGGACGCGCATGCACTGTGGGGGGTGTAGGACGCTGGCGCCGCTCCGTAGAGTAGAGTATTCCTAGATGAGAGAAATGGCGTGAGCGTAGGAGAGGAGAGAGAGGGGGGAGGAGACGCGCATGCGCTGTGGTGGTGTGGGACGCGGAAAGGAGGGACGGACTTTATAGGCACGGAAGTTATATACGGTAAGAGTGAGGAAAAATAACCCAGGCAGCTTTTTTTCTTGATTTTTTCTACTTTATGTTCCCCAGCTACTACTATGTTGTTCACAGTTGTGAAATCATATGCTTGAGTCTGCATTAGGAAAGACCGAGCAGCAGTTGTTGCCGTAATTTTCGGGACAAAAAGTACACCCGTTTCTTTCGACATCAAGTGGCAAGTGTTCTGGCTTAATCTCTTCTAAGACATCCCTCATATGGCTCCTCCACCTCATCGGTAGGTGCCTAGAGAATTTCAGTGTCTTCTGCCTTGACCTCAGTCGTCCACTCACTTGTGAGCGGCTGAGTCCCGAATAGTGTTATCTTCATGATGGGAATAAAATTGCAAATAAGGTTTCCCCGCTTGTACCTTAGTGGATGCGTTTTGGTTCTTCCTGAGCATTTTCCGTTTAGGTGTTTGGGTACGGGTTCTTTCATTAGGGCTGCAGTATATCTTTCACGTCGTAATTCTCTCTGTCCCAGATTTTTTTTGTCATGGTTGACTTGCTGTTAGGCCAATGAACGATACTCTTGAACTTAAGGGGGTATGGTGGGGCAAATGGTATATGTCAGTTTTAACGTAACATTTTAGAAACGGCTCCAAGTATTCACACAAAAGTTCACGTGCCAGCAAAGAATGCCACTGGGTATCACGTGACACCCCTTTTTTATGCCTGGGTTGCCTATCCTTCCTGTGGCCCACTCCTAAATTTTAAAGTAGTTCAATTAGTCAATGTACTTTTTCTCTGCAACCACCGAAAGGAATGTAATAATATTAAGCCATGTTATTCTTGAGACCACTAGGTTATATCTGAACTAAAAAAAAAAGAAACCTTTATCGAGTCTTTGTAAAAAAAAAAAAACTACTGCACGCACAAAGCCACAGAGGGTGCGCATTGCTGTGTAATTTTTTTACAACTTCACTTTTCAGAAAATTGGCAATTTTTTTATTACAGATTATCACCAACTTTTCGTAGCACATGCATGCAAAGTTTCATCAGAATCAATTCAATACTTTTTTGAGAAAAGGTACATTGAAGTTGAGAAATTTATAAAAACCGCAATTTGAGAAAAACGAAGTTTTATGTGCGCATACTGCTTACGCCAGGGCGCGCGGCACACTTTGGCACGGCATTTAAACCACTTGGAGCGGCCGCTCGACGTCGGGCTTCCACAGGTTTGTTCCTCAGAGTGCAGTGGATTTTTCGCTGTCAAAATTGCAGATTCGATTTTTTGGGGGGTTTACCCTACCATAGCCCCTTAAGTTAATGACTTTTATTGTCATTTTTCCTCTTTGTCTGGAAGAGTACCCTCTTTTTCACCATGGTGCTTCCCCACAAACTTTAATTGGTGCGTCAGTGATCATCTTCATAACAATTTCGTTCATTCTAACCTACTGTTTCTTGTGTGTAAAATGTTTCCATAAGATTTCTCAAGTATTTTGGAACTGATCTTGTTTTATTTGGACTATTCCTAATTTCGCCGAGATTTGTGCAATTTTTTTTTCTGCTCAGTTGAAGGGTATCCTTTGAAGGTAAACAATGGTGTGAACGGACAAAAAACAGAGGAACAGAGCGACAAACAAAGAAGGCCGCCCAGCTCCGTTCTTCCTCAGGTTAGGCACTACTAGTGAGAAGCTCACTTAATTTATTTTTACTTTCGCTTTTCTATGCGCGCTTCGTATTTCTATGCTTTGAGAAGCAGGTGTCTCTCATGTAAAGCCAATGCGGCACTCTTGCATCATTAGCCATCACATATACAGACTCTGATGTACGTTGCCACTCACACACCCGGATAAAGAAGCCACCCCTAAAGAAGAGCATTACTTAAAGTTTCGGCTACTACCTGTCGATAACATTGTACAACAGGGGGTCTCAAGCACGGTGCCCGCGGAGTTTTCGCCAGTGGTTCACGGCTTCATATGGACTAAAATTTGCTGTCTTTGCTGAATAGGCCTCTATATTTTTTTCTTGCTTATTGCAATTAATAGTGCTTTGTTCGCGTAAGCTACACTAAGGGAGTGGTCTCAAGTATTTTATTTTTCGTGTTGCACCCCATGAGCCACTACGAGTTGAAACATCGCCGCGGAATAGGACCCATATTTCAGAATCTACGTTCACAATCTAGCGACTGTGCAAAAAAGTATGGATGTGTTTTCATTACGAGGCGTCAAGTTCTTTAAGGAAGTAACTGACAAAGTCTAGCGTTTGACGAAAACTCGTCTGGTGAGAAATCATCATGACTGAATACTTCATGACTGATAGGATCATGACTGATCATGACTGACTGAATATACTCAACAATTAAAACAAAATAAAGCACGAAACAGACTTATAAGTCAAAACGAATTACATTTACAAGGACAATTTTGTTGTTTTGTGTTTCATATAGGTTGGCGAGGGTACGTTTTCTTCGGCAAGAAATCTATCGGATATCCGAAAGACGTTCTTTGAAAATGCCAACTTTAGACGGCACTTTGTTCAAATTCTCTCTTTCTCCTTCGTCCGCCCGTCTGCTCCCGCTATCTTCCCTGTTCCTGTTATGGTAGTACTAAATACGTCAATAGAGCCTGCAAGCTGAGCGGAGTCAGAGAACATTGTTTTACAATTATAGTAATATATCAAAGGTAGTAAACGTTGTCATTACCACTCCGCCTGCCAGTGTGTCAGTGTTAGTAAAGGACAATACTTGTGCAAGTGATAGTAGTTAGGAAACGAAACAAATCGTACTTGCCGTAGTATTGAATTTTGTAAGTGCCACAAACCTATGAAAAAATGCAGGCACATCAAAATTCGATCAATGCGCAATTTGTACGGACACATGAATGAAGAAGTGCGTCTAATACTAGAGAGCGAGAGGTGCGCTCCTCTTTGAATGCGCTTAGGTCGGAGCCCCTGGTCACGTACCATGAGATGACCCAACATTATCGCCTTCAACGGCACGCCTATCCACCCTCTCACGACGGTTTTCCGAAGACGTCCCAAATGGCTTGGCGCCGACTGTTGACCCGCACTTTTCCGCACCACCTTTTCCAGTCATACACCCACGCGGGCATCACCGATACAGGC
Source organism: Rhipicephalus appendiculatus (assembly GCA_030522465.1). Lineage (NCBI taxonomy): Eukaryota > Metazoa > Arthropoda > Arachnida > Ixodida > Ixodidae > Rhipicephalus > Rhipicephalus appendiculatus. The sequence continues at coordinate 68,569 of JALIZH010015774.1, forward strand.
TGTGGTCTATGTGGAGGCGTTGCCTCGTTCAACGAAGTCCTCTGGGCAAGCACGGAGGATGTCCCACCTATCTACCTCGTATCGCCACTCTACACTGACGAGCGATGGCAGGCGCATCTCTTTAGCACCGAGCGAGACGTCCAGACAAGGGTCGTGGTACGACCTTCATACATCATTATAAAGACCGGCCCGGCAACATACGTAGCCTAATTCAGCCTCACCCCAACACCGCTTGATTAAAAAAAAGTCACTCGCTCAATGTCGTGGCACATAATATAAGACCAGCAATCCACATCCTTGCAATACTTTATGAGTGTTGCACAAGCGTCGGCCTAACGATGCCGTAGTTACTAATATCAGCCAGAAGCAGCAAGATCAGCGATATGACGATCAGCACCACACCGGCTTTCTGAACACATTATTGTAGAGCTAAGACCGATAGTGCGTATACATCTCCGATCAAAAAGTGCAGCACACTGCGCCCAACCGGGCGTGTCCTTTCTGCATTTGCCATCATGTACAAATCCTCAATACTTCGCCCCTGTATTAGGCGCTACCATGTCGTAGCGTGAACTCTCGTGCGATACTCATAAACAGTTTCAAGGTTGTACAAGAGTCTGGCTTGCAAACATCGAGTTATACATGTAAAGTGACGCACGCACGCCAGGAGAACGTTTCCTACTCCAACGTAGGTATACACTTGAACTATAGTATATCACGAGGCAGCTTTGCTGCGCTGTTATTTAAAACTAAACATATTTGCAGAGGTCTGTCTGTCCGAGTAAAAGTTATACTCAATAAAACAAACTCCCCTGCCAGTTTTAGTCTAAGTTTTTAATATTAAAATTAAAAACTGGTTTGCGTTTATGTTTCGGCTATAAGGTTCCATAGATTGTGCAGATAGCAGTGCTGCTGCGATGCATTCCATCAGTACCTAAAAAATAATGCCATGCAGAACAACCATGCCGCCAACGCAGTGCTAGTCTTTCTCCTCTAGCCCACCTCTTCACTTTCCGATGGGGCAAGTGCCCCTGAATATTTTTAAATATGTAACATAGATCGCCCCCTTTTTTTGCTCTTTAGTCAATCTTTTTTATAGGCCCTTTTCCTACTGCTTTGTTTTCTTTTTTCAAATAGCACAATTACATAGTTTGATGACTAAGTAAACTCAGCAAAATAATGGTAGGGTTTACAGAAGTAATGTAATTATAAGGTCACACATAACATTTTTTATACCATAATTGATCCAATGTTCTCTCTAGTGTACGGTAGAACTGTTAGTATGTGGTTTCGCACTATTTCGCGTTGTTTTCACAAGTTGAAGTTTGACATTCACTTTCTACATATCAAGTATATTGGATCGTTCGCAGCAGTGCAATACAAATGTTATGTTTCCTAAGGTGCCCCTGTGAAACCGTATTTTTCACTGCCGAATGATGTCACGGATGCGAAATGTACGTTTAGTTGTTCAGAAATACAAGTTGCAAGTTCAGTTTCCTGCATTAACAGGTATAGAAACAGTATTTTGTTGATATCTCCCATAAAATACCTCATTTACGCATTCTATATTGCTCCCTTTACAATAACATTGTTCTGAAGCCCCTTGTCGAACCATATCTCTTGCAGGCGGGGCATCTGGACAGTTTCTAAAACAAGAGACTATATGGTTACACTGCAAAGTAAGAAAGCTTTTCTATGGCTTTCTTCCGCATAGCATGCATGTATTTCATGTATTACCAGTAGAACTGACACAACCTCTGTTACGATCCATTTTCAATGCTTCGACGCGTGCTTTTGCTTGCAGCTTATTAACACAATGAGCAAGGCTTATATTGTGATCTCCCGTTTGCCAGTGTTTATTTTATAATACTGTACCGAAGAAAATACTGATTGAATTGTTTGTCTTCTGCACGTCCTTGGGTGCTATACAGGTTGATCCGAGTACGGCGGAACTCGGAATCTTTCCGAGCTTTGGCGACACCCCTTTCTCAATCAGCTAACAGTACGAAAAGGTCAAATCCATCCCTCAGCGCACTGCGTTCCATAGCTTACGATGGAACGCGGCGTTTTGTCATGGGCGGTCGACTAAGTTGGCCGGTGTCTTCAAAGCGGAGGCATCTTCTTTTCATTTGTTTGTGTGAAAAACTTTTACTAACAAATTTTTTTAGAAGTACAAGCCGTTTATGTTCATTTTCAAGCGCTCAATATTAGCAGTAAATATCCTTAAGAATAAACAGCACCGTGGCCCCTGAGATTAGTCCCGGCCGAGTGCCCTAGAACGCCGCGGCCGGAGCTTATCGCCAATGCCATGTGTATGATCATCATGGTCGACCTGTACATTTTAGGGCGTTGCTCGGCCGGCGTGCGCCGTCTTCGTTTGCTCCTTCCTTGTGTGCTCGCTCCGCGAGCACGTGCGCCCGGTTCATTAGCTAATTGGCTGGGTGGTACACCTAGCTAAAAAATTGTCTAGAGATTCTATGAGCAAGCTAATTAAGCCAAGTCATGTTAAGACCCTGCTAAATAAGCCATTCTTTACTAATGTCATGCTAATTAGGAGCGTGGGAACTAACACGACGCTAATTATGAGAGCTCTATTTAATGCCAAGCTAATTACGATCTTACTCACGAAAATAGTGGTAATTCGGATTATGCTAATACGCTTAATCATACACGCGAAGTACGCAAGGTTATATCATTACGTGGATACAATGTCTGGCATTCAATTTCACCGCGCTCACGACGTACCGCTCACAGCGATGAAGTGAGCACCCCTGGTGGCATTTGCGACGATAACTGCGACTATTTACTTGTATGTGGAGACAATATCACTACCGATTCACTACTGCAGAAAAAGCTTCAGACCTGTAATGTGAGTAGCAATAACCGGTCCAGTTATTTATTTGTAACTATTCGATAGCATTGAAACGAGCTGCACGAGAGTGCTGCGTGTGCCCGCTTGTTGCCTTCGAAAGTCGAAATTTCCATGCTGCAGGTGGAACCAAAGAACTTGACTGAAAGAGGACAAACGCCCACGAGCACGCCTATGGCAGGAGCAGCATTCAGTTGCAATAGAGGTAGTGCACGCCTAGGCTGGTGTTGTTGCACTGTTCATGTGTTTGCTGAGTGGTGGCTCTGACGCGGTCGCACGTGATGTTTCTTAGAAGACCGCCTCAAACGCCACAAATGTGGTTGCGACGCCACGCGAGTTTTTGTAGCCCCTTTACGCAACGTTGCTATATTGGCCAAAGGGGGAGGTATCAGCATCGGCGGGGCTGCGCTGTGCGACTCAGTGCCGCACTTTTTCAGGACACCGACAGGTGGTGCGTTCGTCGTTTCCTAGAGCCTAGGGCCAGCGCTGCCGTAGCAACCGGCGCGTCGGGGGAAATCTGAATTGCGTAGTCCGCGAGCGCGGTTATGGTACGCTGTCTACTAAAGCGAGAAACGCATCGAGCATTTCTCGCAACCGATAGACATATGCCACGTTTTCCGTGAGCGAGAGACGGATGTCACAATTTTCGACCGATAAACGTGCGTTGCATTGTTCGCGGGCGAGAAACGCATGTCGCGTTTTCAAAAGACACCATATGCGGCGAAACGCCGGTGATATACCACCACTGTTGCTGCCGATCTCGTTCTTGACGGGAACTTGCGTCCGTTGCTGTCACCGGAACAGCGGTCGCGTGCCTACCGCAAGTGACGAGATGCATCGGCGAGACAGACGCGCCGATGCGGTGGCGCTGCTGTCGGCTCCGCGAGACGTCGGTGCATCGTCCTGAAAGAATGTTGCGTCTCCGGCGCGGCGTTGCGGACACCTCCCCTCTAGCCACCATAACGTTGCCTTCTCGGTCTCCGCACTGTCTTCCGCGTCATGACCACGTCCTGTCACGACCATGTGTGGCGAACTCGGAGAAAACTCGGGCGCCTGAGAAGCTCGGGCCATCATGCACAGCACCCCCTTGGTGTATATGCAGCAGCGATGATCATTTTGGTCCACAGGAATATTCCAACCCTTAAAGAAAACGGCCGCAGTGCTTCCTTATCCGCAGCTATTAATGAAGATACAGGTCGGCTCCTCAAGGGCCGCTTCAAAATGCGGTCGGAAGTGGCAGGTACAAAAAGGCACGAACGGAACGGCAATGAAACTGACGTACTTTCTCAAATTTCGAACACGTACGACACACAGCTATAAGACCTAGAGTTTATTTAGAGGGTCTGTGCGCCAGAAGAATATTGACTGACGCAAACAAGTACTTGGTTTCTTCAAGATATTGTTGCTTTAATTTGGGGGAAATTGCCTGCTGGCTCATCAGACAAAACCAGGTGCTAAAGCTTCATTGTCATCCTTTTGAGCCCACTGAAGGAAATGTTTACTTATATAACTGATATGAGTCATATTCTCCATACAAAAAGAACCAATAGCGACCATACACAAAAGTGCTTGCTTGATGATGTGCACATTTCTAGCACCACACACGCAGTATAGGTATTTCATGAAATACACTACTGCTGCCAAAATCTTGTGCAAATGCGGGGTTAAAATATTCTGTAAAACTAATATACAAAGCGGATATTATACTGGCATAACTGAAAGCCAGCCATCCACGAAACTATTTTTTGATCGACATAAAGAACCATACGTATCCATGCCCTTTGAATAGATGGGTAACTGATGCAACCTATCTTACAGCAAGAACAGGATTGAATCCTAGAATACGTGGTGATTGGTACATCATGGAAGCTGAAAAGCACTGCATGGTTGTGGGCTTGAACCCAAATACAAGTAAGTATTCTTGCGTAATAATTTTCGCGCTACACCGCTTTTCTTCTCCGTAACGAGCCATGTCAGCGTATACTCGAGCAACGAGTTCTTCAGTCCCCACGTAAACCTACCAAGAGAGCACAGCGTACTTATTTTTACCAAGATAAATCTGTAACATTTAGTACTCGAGTAGCACTGTGACACGTGCTCGGTTTTATTTTCTAGTGGCGATATTTTAGTTGATGTAAACGAGTGACGCATGATGTACTGCTGCTTGGTTAATATAAAAGAACGGCTGCTTTGTGCTGAATGATACCAGAATGTATAGCCTTGCTTTGGAATCGTCAATTATCAAAATCACCTGATGAAATGGCCCTTTTTCAATGCGTTTCCCAGTTTCTTTTATTACATCATCTCTTCACTATTTTTCGGGTGCTAAGCAAGCGGTCGCTACTTCATTCTCCCCTTTCGAATCCATGGTATGTAGCTGGCACATCTCTTCCAATTTTAAGGTTTGTGCCTATCCGCATCGAAAAGTTGTCCTATCATGTTTTTGGCTCGCGGTGTGTGTGGTAGCCTTCTACGACCTTCCAACTGATTCTAACGTTGAAGATTGCCAGAGGACATGAATTAAAAGATAGGTGCGGGTATTTGTACATTTGTAAAATAAGCGCCCGAAAAGTAACAAAAAAATTATGGACAGCTTCAGCTGACCTAATGTCGTGAAAGCTGATTAGACAGCATACGTGGTGGCATCAGCACACTTTTCCACCGCTTTCGCCAATGTTCGACGGTCCCTTCCTCCTCTCTCACCGGTGCCACTAGTGCTTGACTACGCTTTACCATTGGTCCATTTCTTTGAGCGGCGCAGACAATCGCGTTCCTGCTTCCCCTTCCTTTCCACGCTACCTTCTCCGCTCCCGCCATAGCTTCGCCTTTGATCTCCCACTCTTTCATGTTCGTCCTCTGTACGTCGTTATTCTATTTCTACCAGTCTCAACTCGCAACACTGGGCTTCTCTCTCCCCAACTTCGCTTTATTCGTTATATCCTCGTCAAACTCCACTCTCGCAGCAAGGCTAGAAAGTGCGCGTGGCGATCCCCATGGATTTACCATTGTTTAAACAGCTCCGCTATAAAGAAAATACGTTCTGTCATTAGGAACTTTGAATTATACTTCTAATCCTTATGATAAATGGAGAAATTTAAGCAGGGGTTGATGGTTCTATGACGTCCTTTTTAGGCTATTTAAAGCAAATTTGTAGCACCGTCCACCGAACTGGGCTGTTTATAGTAAGCGGATTCAGGCTGCTTTTTTCCGAGTTCCTTGTAGAATATACCAGTAGCTTCTCGCCTTTTTAAATCTTATTAAAAGGTAGTTATTGCAGGGCTCATTACATTCACTAGTCACGTTTTTTTTTGATGACTTGTGTAGCTCAGCTTGGAAATCAAAAGATGCGTTAGAAGAGTCCACAGGTGACGTTATTAATGCACTGGCTAACCCTGCAATGAACACAGCGGAGACTACCGTGGAGGCCAATGTTAAAGAGCTAATTTATGCTTTCGTTCATATGTGCGCATATTTTCGCAAAACAAAATAATAAGCTCTTTTTATTTCTTTCTTTCGTATTTGAGCATATTTTATTAAAATGGAAATGTTTTAAAGAGTGAGCAGGTTTATTAAACTAGTGCTTCTTGTGCGCTTCTTCGCTAACGTGGCGTTACGCTTTTGAGGGTCCTTCGGGATGATCGTTGGCTTGTAAGCTCGCCAGCATCCGGCAACTCTATGACTCCACCATTAAAAACATTAGCCCCAGCGACAACAGCGGTTCACTTTTCATTTCATTTCAAGGATTTTCAGTTCAAGGATTTTCATCACTTTTTTGCGAAGCTGTGTCTTCAAGAGGGTGTAGTTCGCAATGCGGGCAAGAAAAAAAAAAAACCCAGCATGCGCTTTAAGCAATGATGTAATCTTTCAAATTTGGACATTGAATGGGTAATGTGGTCACGAAATGCTCAGCTCGTAAGAAAGCGACAGATTAGAGACGCAGTAATTGAAAAAAAAAAACACGCCTGTCGTGCGGACGATGCCGTCTCCCATGAGTCAGAGACAAAATAATTCTTTGTCAGGCGACCATGCGCGCAAACCAAAGAGCAAACATGATACTGTGGGGTGACCATAAACGGCAACCAAAGAGCAAACATGAACAAGAAGGCAAATCTGGGCTAGTTGGGTGTAGTTCATTTTGTCACACTCTTCTTCTACGTCTTCGTCTTATGTTGCGCTGTGAGCTGATCAAAATGAGCAAACATGAAATACTTTTTCGCTGCTTTAAATTCTAAGACGCGCAAACATTTGCTTTAAAGAACTCAGCAAAGTTTTCTGTAATTCATAAGATCAATACATGAGCTTATACCTCATGGCAAATTGCTGCGGTTGCCAATTCGTTTTATGTTTTCGGTGTGACAGTTTCAGTTTCGTCCCGCATGCAATGCAATATTTTTCAGGTCAGTTGTGCGCAAGGGCAATGTTTTAAAAGCGATGCTGTTTAAGCCTTTCCGTCGCGCCAGCTAATGCGAGTACAAACTATCATCATGAACCGGCACGGGCTGTCGTCGTCCTCTTCATACTTCTCTTCATCTTCTGCTCCGCTCCCACAACACATGCTACAGTTCGTTTGGCATGTTATTCAGTAACTCCGATGAGCGGGAGAACGACTACGGCGAGAGAGAGAAAGGAGAGTGAAAAAAGACTTGGTAACAAACAAACATGGAGTGTAAAAAACTGAAGAAAGATGTGAAAAGATATAGAGACCCAGATATAATTACGCAGAGGGAGAAAGATAGAAACATACGCAAAAAGTGATAGAAAATAAAAGAGCAAGGCAGAGAGAGCAAGAAGATAACACGTAACACTAGACACGATCTGCATTTGTAGCCAGTATTATTGATCATCTTCAACACTAAAAACGACGTTCACTGCTTGTTCTTAACCTGAATAAAACCCCACCCCTTATGCAATGCCCCTCCAAGAAAGGGGGGTGGAGGCGCTTTAGGGGAACTAACCTGACCAGGGTTGCCGTTGGGTGGACTTGAAAAGGAGCCAGAACTCAAGCCAAAAGTAGCCAAAAGTAGCCATGCCATTTAATATTATCGCCAAATTTGTAGCCAAGTGGAACAGAAGTGGTATTATGAGCAGATTCTTTAGTATTGATCAATAAATAATACCATTTTGAATAAGTAAGAGCATAGAAAGCCACCGATAAGTTGGAAATAAATTAAGTGAACGAATTATGACAAACTCATTATGCGTGCATATATTTTATGTAGAAAATATGAGTTCTTGCCAGACACAAAGATTATTCCAGCCAGTAAGTCAGAAGAAACATGTAAAGTTGAAACAGATTTTCGTTGAAGCTGCAGACCAAATTCTGGTTGTAGTTGAACAGGCCAGCTAAATTTTGTTGCAGATGTGTGTTTTCCCATTTACACGAGAACACGCACTGCGCATCAGAATTATTCGTAAAACTTGCGCGTAGCATCACAATAGATGGCGGGAAGCCTGAGCCCCGAGCTGGCTAAGAAGACTAACTTGGTGGCCATACGCATCCGCTGAAACGAGAGAAAAGCTTAAAAACAATGTGTTTTGTCTGCAAAAATGAGAAAAAATGGCTACTTAATGCGCCAAATCAGCACTTTAAAAGTAGCCAGAAAATAGCCATGGCGCCAACTGCAAATTTTTGTCGCCAGACGGGGTCGAAAAGTAGCCAATTTGGCGCAAAGTAGCCACCAACAGGCAACCCTGAACCTGACTGACCAGACACGCCACATGTCGCCAAATTCGCGTAACACTAGTCCCATGACATGTTCGCGTGAAACCGCTGTCGTTTAATTGGAGCAGGGACACGGGCTGCCGAGAGCAGCTTCTTCCTCGGGAAACCGGCCACTAGCTTAAAATAACATAGAGCTCAGCTAGTTGGTATGTATTCATTCTAAAAGAAATAGGGCGTGCAAACATGGACACAAGAAGTAAGTCACGACAGCACAAACGCCTACTAGCAACTGAAGTGCACAACGGTGAAAAAGAAGGCACGGAACCTTATCTGCGCATCCCCATGCAATATGCGAACTTATCAATCTGGCAAGCGTGGTGGTATACGCGAAAGATAACTGTTCAGTCATTTGATTTCGTCCTTCTGAAACTTAATCGATAGTTGGCTCACCTATGCGCTATCGCTATATAGATTTGCCATGACTCAATCATCAGACGCGTTTCTTCATTCCTATGCCGGTGCAAAACGGCACATTCATCGAATTTTGGCGTGCACTTACACTCTCGACAATGTAAACTAAGATTACAAGGTGAGCCTCCTGTTAGCGACGTCTTATGTTCCAATATCTCTGGTTAATGCAGCGACCCATCTGTCTTACACAGCAGCGACCACAGCTGAAAGGGACCTTATATACTACACTTGTTCAGCAATCAATGAATTTGTTGGTGTGTTTTACAAAACAATTATCGGTCCGCTTCTTGTCTTTTACTCGCTCATTCTTTCTCTGCACAGCAACACAAATGTTACCTAGCTTATTGGCAGCCGTATTTGCTTCCTCCTTTCTTTACCCTGTGAGATACGCAATGAATGTACGGTATTCCTGCGGCATGTTTCCTCCTAACGCTTTCTGCAACCACGCTCGGACTTGGTGGGGGGCTTGGCTAGCGGGGTGGGGGTGGGGGGGGGGGGCGGTTAGGTTACACGCACACAGGCCAACACACACACAAGCGTATTTAGGTATGGTTGCACCCCACCCCCATCCCGAAAAATTCCTGGCTACCCTACTGCTCTGTATATAATGTCACTAAATGCAATCTCTTTTATGACACAGGACACAGCATTATATCTTGATGAACACAAGGAGAAAATGCTACATCTTCGTGGTTCTTTTATTTCCCCCGTCACATTCTCTGACTAGTTCTATATGTAAGAATTTCCGGATTGATTAATAGAAATCTGAATTTAGGAAGCTATAATTCCTCATACGTGGGCCATTTTGTCTGTCTCCAACAATCTTGCGTGGTTCAGGACCATTCACTTTCTTTCTGCAGTCAAGAAACTTTATAATCGCTTCAGTATTCTGGGCTTGCACATATACGCCACGCAATGTTGTAGAAAGAGCATAAGCAGGCTGCTCAATCACAGGCATTGCAGTGTCTTGTAGCGGTGTGTCGGATAGCGTTTGAGCCTAACCTATAAAACTAGGGTGTTTTCATCTTCTCCGATACTTCTAAGTGCATCGCTTTAAATTCCCATGCGCTTCATATTCCGCTGTCTTACAGAAAGGCAGTCCTTCAACGCCAGGGCGAAGTAATGAAAGCGGTAGCAACAAATTGGAATAAGGCGAACGGCTAACGTCTTTAGCGTCCAAGCTGGCGTAACTCAACAAAATTATGACCAAACAATAGGCCGCCGCTTCGGTGGGCGACTAAACCATCGCAGTTTCTATCTCATGAACGCATACTATGGGATGAGAACGCAAAACGTATCGGCCGAACCCTGATAATCTATTCTGCGGTGGCTGAGCCGTGCGGCCTAATGTACTGAGAACCTGTCAGAGCCACGCCAGCCCCGCTCCGTCCGGAGCCCCTCATGGGCCTTTCGCACGGCGTACAATGGCCCGGGCGTTTCCTTACCACTTGACCTGCAAACTTCGGCTGCTTCCTCGTGTTTTCACCCGCACATAAAACATAGGACGCGCGGGGTGATGTAATCATCCTTGAACTTTGTACGGGAACTCACACCTGCAGCGACGACAAAAATGTGCATTTAGTGGTCATAAAATCATTAACGCAACAGGAATAATAAAGGCCTTCGTTTCTTAATCATACTAAAGTGGTTGCTTGGGTGAGTTGGTACGACATACTTCATATTAAAACAGCGCGAAAAACGATTTCCTTCAGAATGCTTGCGCACGTGATATTCATGATTCACGATGATGATGTATGCATGATTTTTTTTTACCGTTTTTTTAACATTTCATCGTTCCTCCTTTTTTGTTAGATACTGCACAAGTATATATTGCGCGGTTCTAGCAAATAAATCTTGTTGTAAGTCAACACCCCGTCTGTGTCCTCCTTTCTCTTGTACTCAGTTTTTTGCGCTGTTTTTATTGAAGTTAATCATACTGTTTGAGTCTACAAATTGTGAAGAAAACTTACCATCAACTCTCCACTTTCTTGCGTCGAGGTAGTTGCTGACAACTAATTGTTTCTTTTGGGCTCCGCTATGGCCGTCTGTGTAAGTGAAAAGGAGCTTTTTTTTCCCCCGAATACTATGAAGAAGCCGTTCAAGCGCATCGACTGCTCTTTAGCAAAAGGAGCTATCCAGCTCAAGGGCAAAAAAACGAGAAAAGGTGACAGAGCCTACGGCTGTCGCCGTACTGGTATAGCACGTGTATTTTTACGCTTATATCTTAAGGGTCGCTTTAGCAAGCTGACGCGATAGATTATATATGACAGACAGCCAAAAATGGGACTATGTTTAAACGATGACCATAGGAATAATGGCAATTTTTTGGGTCTGCCATAATGAAACAAAATGCTATTTCTCTTCAACCAAGTGGTTAGTCTCGGTTTGGTCAGTGAGGTGCGCGTAGGCGGTTATATATTCACGAAACCCATCAGAATGGCGCCGTGTATAAAAGCACGGGGCCGAGTGGGTCATCGTGTGGACTACTGGATGGAAGAGACGAAAATGGGTGGTGAAATTGGGGGGCAGCGTAATGACGATCAGGGTTGCCGTTGGGCAGACATGAAAAGGCGCCAGAATTCAAGCCAAAAGTGGTCAAAGTAGCTATGTCAGTTGATATTATTGCCGAATTTCTAGCCAAATAGAACAGAAGCGGTATTATCAACAATCTTTACTATTGAATAATAAATAAAGCCATTTTGAATACGCGTAACCACAAGTTAAACAAAGAGTCATGGCGCCAACTGGAAAGTTTGTCGCCAACGGGGCCGAAAAGTGGCCAATGTGGCGCAAAGTAGCCACCAATGGCAACCCTAACGGCGATGCCAATGCCTACTGAACAAGCTGCAAGTTCCTATTTGATACTTGGAAGATGCGCCAAGGCTGCAGTTATTTCAGGCAAATTTGAAATAGGGCGTTAGAAATACGATCATACGACAAAAGAGCTTCAAAGCTAAGTTGTTTTGTTTTTGAATTTCGGCGACTGCGTGTACCTAGTCCCCAAATCAGAAGTAAAGTAACGTAGCGGACACAGGCCAGGACCACAAGTAAAACAGGGTTTATTCCAAAAGACAAACGATCATCGTCTTTGTCAGTCCACGAAGCGCTGTGTGCACGCGCCGTGAAGATGCGCCCAGCCGCAGTTCCGCAATTAGGCGCGATACAGCACTTCCTTCCCCCTAAAGTGTCTGGTGAGATACTGCACTTGCTTCTAAACCTGTCCGGAACTCTTCTTTTGCGAGTTCAACGTCTGGGTAGGACCGGGTCTTCCACAGCGCTTACAGGCTGGTCTGTACCCGCCCCTATGTCTGTTTGTTCGCAGAGTTCCCCTGCGGGTAGTTGTTGTGGCAGCGAATTTTCAGCGCCGATGTCCGTTTCACTCTCCCTTGATTGAGGCACGGAGGCTTCTTGCTGCGCTTCCCCGAAGTCACACTTGGTCGATATGTCGTCGCTGTTCTCCTTCTTCCGTATCAACGGTGAGCAGCCGACCCCCACTGGCAGCCGTCACAGTACCAGGCAGCCATCTCTGTCCACTGCGGTTATACTGTCGTGACCAAACCTCGTGTTCCGCGAAAAACAACCGGGAAGGTGGTGCCAATGGCCTTGACCGTCTCCTTTGTGCCCTCTCGCTCCGGGAAATGAGCAGATAGTCTGGTTCTTGGTTGGGCACCTAGCAACATATCAGAGGGCGACTTGCCGTCCTTTACCGGCGTTACCCTGTAGAGAAGCAAGAATTTATTGCAAGGCGACATTTCAGTGACCCCTCTTTTTGTTCTTCTGTAGTGCTGCATGGACAGTGCGCACTGCTTGCTCTGCTGCCCCCGTTCGACTGAGGATAATAACGGGCAGTTGTCACGTGACGGACATGGTTATCGCGAAAGAATGTCTGTCACCACACTGGTGAATTGGGGACCATTATCGGACACAACTGTGTGAGGAAGGCCGAATAAGCGAAAATACTCCGAAGGACTTCCACTGTGGTATCAGCCGTCGCTGTTTTGAGTGGGACTGCCTCTAGCACTCCTTCTTCCACCAGGCGAATAATCTCTGCTGAGACTTGGAAACGCATTGCATAAGGCACAATCCGTGCTTTGCAAAAACGAGGCCGAGCGCCTTCCTTGATGTATAGTTTAACGGGGAGGCCCTTCGCAGCAACCCAGTTTGTTGTCAAACAGCTGCGAAAATTCGTCATGTAGGGCTTTAAACTGCTCATTCTCTTGAACAAAGTGTACACACCGCAGCACTTTTGGCGTCCAAAAGAGACACGCCGGCCTTGCAAAAATTCCTCTATCGTACGCCGGCTGCAAAGCAGTGGTCCTTGAGAGCCCACCACCACTAACGTACTGGTCACGGTTACTGTCCCAGACTTCACGTGCATGGTTAACTTTCCAATGACGGGCAGGGGTTCAAGAAAGCATGACAGGCGCAGGGCAGTTTTTCTGAGAGCTGGCCACCGCCTTCTATGTCTCTCGTATACACTCATTGGAATCACACCTCACCGGCCAGCCAGTGTCGATTATCACGCTCAGCTTTCTGCCCTCCCCACGTCAAAACCTTCTCGAGAGGCCGCGAGACGTCTCTGTCGGTCGCACTGTGGGCCACCAAGGCAAGCATAAATTCTACGCTCTCGCTTTCATCTTCTTCCACGACATATGCACCTGACGTCCGGGAACGACTCCTGTGGCATACCCTGGCCAGGTGACCTTTCCTCGCGCACTGACAGCATTTGGTGCTTCAATGTCGGCACCCGTTGGAATCATGCAGCCCGTCGCAACGTTCGCACCGTGGGCGACTGCTTTTCAGGTTGCTGCTCGGCGGCCGGGACTCACATCGTCGTAGTCGCTGCAGGGCGTTCATGGTACTACTTCCGTTGCCCACGCCAGTCTCCTGCATGTCATGGACGTCTCCCTGCGCCTTCTCGGAAGCCCTGGCGAAGTCCTCGGCCACTTTCAAGGTCAGCTTACCTCGCGTCAACAAAGAACGGCGTGCGTCGTCATCCCGGATACCGCAAACGATGCGATCTCGTAACATACGGTCCATCGTACTACCGAAGTTGCAGCTCTCGGCTAGCCTCCTGAATTCCGCGATGAAATATCGCACACTCTCGCTTTCCTTTTGCTTCCTCATGAAAAACACATGACTGGCTGCTATTTCATTAGCTTGCAGGTTGTACTGATCTTCCAGACATTCCACAACCTGGTCGCAGCTTAAGCTGTTGACCGGGGGGCTCGGATTTCGTCCTTGTAATACCCGTACAACGCTGTCGCTCAGCGACGAAATGAGCAAGGCGCGGCGCTTTCCCGGGACCCGTTATTTCATGTCCCTCGAAGAATACTTCAAGACGTATGCGGTACTTACCACAGCTTCCCGCTGCTCCATAGAAAGCTGGTGGACGAGATCCCATGCCTTCCGGTCGTCCGGCTTCAGCAGAAGATTATACCAGAGCAATATCCCATCTTCGTCGCCACTGAAGTAACGTAGGGGACACAGGCCAGGACCACCAGTAAAACAGGGTTTATTCCAAAGACAAACGATCCTCGTCTTCGTCAGTCCATGAAGAGCTGTGTGCACGCGCCTTGCAGATGCGCCCAGCCGCAGTCCGCACTTAGCGTGATACGGCAAGAAGAATGCCGTCTTTCTATATTATACTGCCCAGAATGGGGAGCTTGCAAATAAAAAGTACGTTTTAAATTTTCAGCTTTAAATACCTCGTGCCGTAGAAATTTCGACGTTGGTGCCCGCGAGCAAAAAAATTACGATGACCGAAAATAATACAAATGACGGATCAGCGCCATCCACGAGCCTGACGGTCTGCATGCATTCTGCATGGATGGATGGATGGATGGTGGAACTTTATTATAGTCCTGAGAGACACGACTAGCATGCCACTCGCATGTTATACCACAGATCCACGCCAGTGTCTGAAGAGCTTGCGCAATACACCCTGTACAGGCATTACGAGATGTAATATTGCCTAGCAGAAGGGTAGATTCAGGCCAGGTGTCAAACCATTAAAAAAGCTTCGAGGAATGATTGATTATCATCATCATCAGCCACAGCATCAACAAAATTCGCAGCTGCGTAGGTGCGCATACTGCCTTAAGGACGAGTAGCGGCTACTTCGCAATATGATGCATTATGGCGTAGTGGGCACGGCGCAGCTGTACTTTCACTATGCCCCATTCCAGAGTTTTCAACGGCCAATGTCACGCGCACAGATACCCATTGGGAAGCGGAGCATGGCAAGCAAATAAGAAGGAAAGAGAGCAAAATTTTAGTTTGTACTTGCTGGGGTCAAGCGGTACAAACGAGGCCCAGTGAGACTATCGACTTCCACAACGAAATATAAAACTCTCCGGGTCCCCACGATATTCGCGTAGGACGACACAAAAATCTAAGCCACCTTCTTTTCCCCTTTCAGCCGGTGTACTGATGCTGCCCCCGCCACTCTTCGAAAGCTTTCCCCAGCTAACGTTGTTTTGCACTGCCTCCATGAATTGAGGCACCTGACTAGTTTAACACTGCCTCCATGATACCCCCGACTTTGACCAAGCTACAATGTCACATGATGACATCATGTCACGTGATGTCACAGTGACGTCATAATGACGTAAACATTTTGGAGAGATCTGTGACGTCATAATGACGTCACAACATGATCATGACTTTCTGCATCACTCGTCCATGGCGGCCCGGGACGCCGGACGCCGCTGAAGAGGGACACCGATAGTCAATTTTTGCATTTGATGATGCATCTAAAGCTTTTGCCTTGAGAATGTACGCGTCCTGTAACACAAAAGACCAGTATTAGTGAGGCATTTCAAAACGTGGCCGAGACGGCTGAGGCTTGAGTGTAAGTCCCCTGAAAAGTTCATTCGTCAGCGATGTTTCGTCATCCTCATCGAGCTTTACATTTCAATTCGACGTCGAGTTTTGCATCTGACGAATCATAAAATATTGTGTGTCATCAATTTAAAAGTGGTTGGCGGAGTACACGGAGTGCGAAGCACGGTAGTAAATTCACATAATCGCACGTGTGTTAGCCGCGCTTCCGGTGAATGAGCACTTCATCATGGGGAACTTGTCGTTGCTTTGTCTACTGTAGCAGTTTTTTCACTCAACGTTTTCCAAAAATTGAAGGACACTTTGTACATTCTAAAGTGTGTTCGGCGAAAGAGTGTGGCCGTTCCACTGACTATGCCATGTCATTTTTTCTTTTACACTCTCAGTGGAATAACACACGAAGCGAATGTGTGCGTGTTTTCTTTTTTAATTTTTTTGCCGCGAGTCTCAGCGAGACGCGAGACTAATCTTCCTCCATTCGCATGCGTTAGTATTTTCTCGCGCTTTGTGCATCGTGCAAACGCCATAGCGTTCCAGCGCTTAAATTGACGGGCCCTTTGTAAATTCGAAGGTGTATTCCGTGAACAACTGTGTTCATTGAGACGGCGTCGGTCAGAATGATTGCAAACGCTGGGCACAGCGAAGCTACGCCAGCAAAGAGCGCTGTAGAGTCCGACGCGACCGGCGTCCGTTTGCGCATCCCGGCGGCCACCTGGCTCCGTGCCAGAGCTCGGATGGACGGGACGGACGGACATGGACGGACGGACAAACAAACAGACGGACAAACAGACAGACAGACAGACAGACAGACAGACAGACAGACAGACAGACAGATGGACGGACGGACGAACGGACGGACGGACAGACGGACGGACGGACAGACGGACGGAAGGACGGACGGACGGACACCGGGCCGACAGACGGACGGACACTAAACGGAGGGACGGACGGACGGACACCGGACGGACGGACGGACTGATGGACGGACACCGGACGGACGTGAGCATGAATATTAAAGGCTTTCGCCTTAATAAGGAAAACCAACTAGCCCAATCTCAAGCTCGTGCAACGCGTCGTTGCTTCGTGTCCATCGCATTTCCTCAACCACTTAACACCGCGAGGTGGCGACCCTAGCCAAAGCGTCGGTGTTGCTGATAGGCATCGATCCATATCAAAAAAAAAAAAAAAAAAAAAAAAGCCCGCAGATCCCACGCACTGTGGGAATCGATGTAATGCGAAGCAGTCAGGAAGGAGCAAATCCCTGCTTTACATAATTTGCATGTCATGTTTGACATGTTAGGACCTGTCATTTATGTTCGTCATACAGTCACGTCGCGCAATACCAATTTTGGTGTATATCAAGCTAGCGAACTGGACGCAAGCGCACCATGAGCGTGGCATGTAAATGGGATTGTAGATGACACGCATGCCGAGATTTTCATATTACCACCTGCCACTTATGTTCGTTATACAGTCATGTCACTCAATACCAAATTTGGTGTATATCAAGCTAACGAAACGGCCGCGAGCGCGCCATCAGCGTGGAATGCAAGTCATGTCGCTCATGACATGTGATGATTTCCATATTACCACTTGTCATTTATGTTCGCCATACAGTCACGACACTCGATACCAAGTTTGGTGTATATCAAGCTAACCAAACGGCCGCGAGCGCGCCATGAGCGTGGCATGCAAGTCATGTCGCACATGACATGTCATGATTTTCATATTACCACTTGTCATTTATGTTCGTCATACAGCCATGTCACTCAATACCAAATTTGGTGTATATCAAGCTAACGAAACGGCCGCGAGCGCGCCATGACCGTGGAATGCAAGTCATGTCGCTCATGACATATCATGATTTCCATATTACAACTTGTCATTTATGTTCGTCATACAGTCATGTCACTCAATACGAAAATTGGTGTATCTCAAGCTAACGAACGGCCGCGAGCACGCCATGAGCGTGGCATGCAAATCATGTCGCACATGACAAGTCATGATTTTCATATTAACACTTGTCATTTATGTTCGTCATACAGTCACGTCACTCAATACCAAGTTTAATGCATATCAAGCTAACGAAACGGCCGCGAGCGCACCATGAGCGTGGCATGCAAGTCATGTCGCAGATGACAAGTCATATGATTTCCATAATACCACTTGTCATTTATGTTCGTCATACAGTCACGTCACTCAATCCCAAATTTGGTGTATATCAAGCTAACGAAACGGCCGCGAGCGCACCATGAGCGTGGCATGTGAATAGTACTTTTCATGACAAGTCAGTCATGATTTGTCATGATATGACCAGCCATTTACGTTCGTCATAGAGTCATGTTATGCCATACTAAATTTGGTATAAATCCCATTAACGATGCGGCCGGGAGAGCACAAAGTCGTAGGCGGCTAGATAGATAGATAGATAGCTAGATAGATACGCTCAAAGTCGCCGAAGTTCGCTAAGAAATGCTTCGCATTTATTAGCTCTGCAACGCGGGTCTTCCTAGCCTGGCTGTAACACCGCGTCTCTAGCTTGCGCTCGCACGAGCGTAGGCTGCTAACGCAGTGAAAGCCACGAGAGGCAGGTGCGCATCGCAGAGCTATGTGTAATATGGATGAATGCTATGAGCGAGGCCCAGGTATGGTAGCCTAGGCTTTGGTTCAGGTCGCCTCCTCACGGTGCGTTAAGGCCTTCACGAAATTGCTCTTCTTCTCTTGCAAGTGCGCCGAATGGGACGGACGCGTACATGGACGCGTAGCAACGATACGTTGCAGCAGCTAAACGCGGAGGTCACCGCCGTGATGCATTACCGCTCCCAGATGGCGACACCACACCGACTACCAAGAGCATTGCGAGAGGAAAGTGTGAGATATAAAAGGCGCACTTGTAAAGAAACCCGAGTTTGTGACCGTGGCGCAGTGGTGACCGTGGCGCAGTGGATATCGTTCCAGGCATCTGGTGTCATGCTGCTAGAGGTTGTGCGTTCGACACCCGTTGGAGAAACTTTTTCTCTTTGCCATCTGATCGTGTGCTTTTTTTTTTTCGGCGTCATCTTCGTGATGAAAATACGTCATTGAAGTCTTGCTAGACCACGGCATCAAATGCTTTCGTTCAGTAGGGTTGAGAGCTGGGCTAGATGGTGAGATATCATTTTAACATATGGTGTAGTAGCGCAAATTTCGACAGGGACACAGAGGACAAGAAAAAACACGACACTGGCGAGTGTCGTGTTTTTCTTGTCCTCTGTGTCCCCGTCGAATTTGCGCTACTACACCATATGTTAAAATGAAAACGCTTTCGTGTTGAAATAATCTGCTCTCTCAAGTCAGCAATGAAAAACCGCCAGGCCTGCGCGGGACGCGCAGCACAGCCACAACGAAAGCTGGGAGAGCGGCCTTTCTAGAGTCTTTCACTCTTGGGGGCAACTACTACAAACACACTTGCATGGTACCCACTACGCCATAAATAATCATAATTTTTGTGTAGTGGGGAAGCGTCTACTATGCCATTATTCGTCATACTTCAGAAAAGCGCGGTACCCGCTACACTCTTTGTAACGCATTATGTTCCTTTTGTTGATGTGGCTGACGACGATGAAGAATTTTGCCTGAGGTTTTTGTAATGTGTTGGAGCATTGAACGACCCACTCGTTACGCAATTCGTTTTGTGTGACGCCTGGTTCTTGCTTTACTGTTTTAAAACGCTTTACAACACACGTTAACGAGATTCCTTACCCGACATGAAGCCTGCATAGGGTCAGTTTGCACCGCAGTTTCAAGCAGC
>JALIZH010015775.1:0-62424 GCA_030522465.1 Rhipicephalus appendiculatus
GGGTATTTTGTAAAACAGGCTAAGAAGGGCTATAGTTTGGTTCTAGGCAAGAAAAGGACAACGATTCAGTGTGAGTGACATTGGGATTTCCGCTATGGTATTTCTTGTCAATAAAATGAGTAGCATGGTTTTAAAAGGAGTTGAGAGATCACGTATTGTTGGTGAGGGCATCGTTTGTGGGAGGTGTATTCGTAGTGAACAGCGCAAAAAACACGACACAAAGAAGAGACTGCACAACACGAGCGCCGTGTTGTGCAGTCTCTTCTTTGTGTCGTGTTTTTGCGCTGTTCACTATGAACCCCAACCAACTAGCCCAATTCTCCCTTAGGTGTATTCGATTTGTGGTCAGCCAAAAGAACTATTTGCAAGTTTACAAATGAAAGAATGTGCTCTGGGTGCTACATCCAAGATAAAGCATATGGAATGGCTCCACTGTAACTTTAGCTATATGAGCTGTCAGGTTAACATCTGTAAAATGCACTCAGAGGTAAGTATTAAGAGTTATGCAATTGTCTAGAAGGGGAATATGTGCGGCCTGAAATTAATTGTTCTGCAAAAGAAAAGGGGGGCTCAGCAGTCGGGAACTGTATGTTGTTTTCCTTTAACAGGTCAAGCGTTAACCTAGACCATGCCCTTTGAAACACTCAAAGGTTGTTAAAAGGGGCATTGCTGACTCAGGCCTAAGATCAGCTGTGACAAAGTCTTGTGAACATGGTATTGAGCACAGCTTCCCTGCTTAGATTAAAATGCTTGAAAATAAAATTGTGGTTACCCTGCACACATCCTAGCTACTTGTATAATATGAGGCTAAAGAAATGGGTAAAAAATCAGAATCATTTGAACGAAAGAACAATAAGGACATTTACAAATTGTTCACAGTACTACAGTCCGATACACAATACCGCGCTTGCAAGGTACAAGCAATGACACCTGCTTATTTCCACAGACACGAGCTCTTTCATTGTCATGTTACTATTTTTTCCTCCCAATGAGTGGGCAAATTCTGTAAAGTATTTTGTGGAGCAGAGAACATTGATATAACATTGTATCTATTATAGCGAAATTGCTCATGCCACGGGAAACTTTATGTACATATATGTGAGAAGTAATATGTGGGACTTCATGGCAGCTGCATTAACGTGTGTTTAAGAGAGCACGATCGGTCACTAAAGAAACCTAGTGCATCGCATCTTGTGTCACATTGAAACAGGCGTGGTTGCTCACCCATTTTTGTTTATTAGGAGATTCTATCAAGACGTAGATGATAAACAACTAGAGAAGTAATTGAGACTTTCCACATCAGCTGCATGGGAAACACATTCATCCGTCAAGTGTCATCTTGAACAAGCAACAAATTTGCTTATCTGCTCAAAAAGTGTGCCATTGGGTGACATACAATGTTACTTATTAACTTTTTACCTCTTTTGCACAGTTTTGATGTGCTTCACTTCCCTTACCTTCATGCACCTAATTTTTCAAATAAAATTTTTGTGCTTTTGGTTTCCTCATTCTTCATCTTTTTGTGCTACATGTTACTGCACCCACCAGCTGAACTGTTGTTCCTATTGCAAGCAATTCAAGGTTTCATGAAAGAAAATTTATGTAGTTAGGACGTTAAACCCCAACTATTATTAAAATTTATGTAGCTTTCTTGAGGGAGTGGAAACGTATCTTCTCTGCTACTTTTTCTTGAGTGAAAGATGGACTGGTCGCCAGACATTTTCCAACGTTAAAAATACATGTTTTTTTTTATGTGAGTGAGTGTATTTTATTTGTTCTTTAGAACATGAACAGATCTACGATACCAAGGCTTTGACGTAGTAGTGCGAAAAGAAATAAGTGCACATGTGCAGGACCTGGTCGCTTATTTTTTGAACATGCCCCAATCTTCATTTACGTTGTGATGAAAATGACATGCTTGAAAAAACGGTTAGCGAGAAATTTGTAAAACATGCTTGATGAGATAATAATCTGTTGTTTTATAGCTGAATAACACATTTTCGTGAAATTGAATGCAAGCATGCATGAACTAAAAGAATTAAGTGAATCATCATTAAGTCCAGAGTGAATGACATTGCGAGGTGATGTAGTTAGACTAAAGTCCTAATGCTAACATACAGTAAAACTTCCGTGATACGAATCTCGCGGGGTCACCAAAAATATTTGTATCATTCGATATTCGTCTCACCAGAAAATATTAAAAATTAGTGTGCGACAAAGGAGAGCTGACATCATTTCATTTATTGTTTCTCATGGTGGCAGCAACGTCATGAATAGCTCTGAATGCCTGTCAGTAAAATTTTTAGGCATCAAAGATCACACTTGTACTCTTAAATATGCGGCGCGTGTAGTTATCGCACCAGCTGTTGTGACCCGTGACAGCTCCTTCCTAATCTTAGTAGGCTTTTCCGCATGACACTAAAGTACTGCGGCGAAAGAGACTTGAGGAGCGCTTTGCACGCGATAGATGAAGGCCAGAGAACTTTACAAGCGTTGTCCTTTCTTGTTATTTTGATATGGCGGTGGTGTTGGGGATGTTTTTCTGGAGACTTAACACCGTGCACGCACAATTGGGAGGTTTGCTGAAAATTCAGGAGTCTCCCGCACAAATCCGAGATTTGGCAGGTGTGCGCGTCCCCATCAATCGTGCGTGTTCACGTTGCGAGGCCTAGCCCCTTCGCCATCCGCTTCCTTTTTCGCTCTTTATACACCTTTCATTGGATGTCTGATTGCGAATAAGCGGCTTGCATGGTCGTGGCAGGCACTTGTAAACACAGTACGACGCGTCGACGCGTTATAAGAGATTAAAAAAAAATAAAGTGCGACGCCAGCGCCATCTGTAATCTAAACGGGAAAGCGCATTAAGGCCTCTGGGATTCGCGCGCACAATTTCGGAGCGCGGCGCGCACGCCCACGCTTGGGTTCCCGCACCCGCTCCTGCTTGACGCGTCTTCTGCGACAGCGCGGGCAGCACGTGTTCATACCTGTGCGCTAGCGTACGTTCGTATGGCGTCGCAGGGTGACATATGTTCGCAACAACCGTGCTCCATTACCTGCAGGCCAATGGAGCTTGGCCGCGGGACCACAGAAAAATTCGTATCATCCCCGAAATTCGTACGAGCCATGATCATATCACCGATCGATTTTACTGTATGCACTAACAATGCATGGTGAACTACAGTTGCATGAAAAAAAAAAAAAATGTTGAGCGAGCATAATTTGCTGGTTATCACAAGGACACTACTACAGCACTGTGTCATAGTATCGTTTTAATGGACAATTTTCTATCTGCACCTTAATTACTTTTAATTTTGAGAGAATGCTGTTCGGCCTAAGCAAGTTCGAGCGACCTCCTGGCAGTGCAAGTTTGACAAGAATAATCATGCAAACAATGTCGAGAAAGCAGAAAGCTGAACTTTGAATCGTGAAAGCTTTTTTCAACTACACATTTTTTTCTAAATATGCGAACTTCGCTTCGCTGAACTGCATTCAGTTTGCATACTAATCGGTAATTATGCCCATATTTCTTTGGTGTCCTTCCATGATCCTCCTGATTTAGCTGGGCCTCAAACCAATTTTTTGAAGTTAATTCGGCAGTGCTGAAAGACAGAATTAAAATTTGAGTGGTGCATTCTATTTTCGGCATCATTACAGCAGTGCTCGATTGACTTTGGTTGATGGATATTGATTAGGAGGGGTTTGGGTGCTGTATAGATGTCACACGATGTCCCCCCTGAGTTTTAATTAAAAAGTACCGCCTCGCATGCAACAAAACTGAAATTTCCAGGAAACCAGGCCATGGAAGCTAAATCAACCGTAGACTAATTACACGGAAGACATGATTTTTTTACCTGGCGAAACCATTGGCAAAATACTTTCGACAAGGCAGCCATCACACGCATGCATGCATATGAAAACATGGAACAAAAAAAAAAATGAAATTCATGTTCATTCGATTGAGGGAACTTGTGTTGTGCAGCAACCGCCCGCCGCGCTTTTTTATGCAGCCTTTTGACAACGTTGGGTGGATTCCTAAGCTAAAAGAATTGATTGTTGGGCTAAGTTGGCTGTGGAAAACGTCGGCGTGTATTTCCCTCCGAGACCGGCTTCGCGCAAACTATGGCGTTTATGCGGATCACGTCGGCGTGATCCGCATAAACGTTATACTAGTTTGCGCGAAGCCGGTCTCGGAGGCTTCAATACCAGCGTCACTGAGCTTGGAAGCTGAGTCCGATTAAATACACTGGATGGCGCCACAGTACCAACATGGTTGGGAAATCTCATTGAAAACTAAGAAAAGTGGAAAGGGAGATTACGAATTGGGTACCAATTATAGGCTAAAAAAGGCAATGGATACTTACGAACGCAGCGCATACATATTATTCCTTTTACATTATTTCACAGAGCGACTTAAAACGGGGTTTGAGCTGGAGTTGAACCCAGGCATTCCGCATGGCAGTCAAGTGTTCGATCATAGAGGCACATTTTTTTTTTTTTTTTACGGTTTCTATTCAATTCGATTGGATGCGCAAGACACCGACACACCAGCCAATCATATATAGGCTGTCAAGAGAAGCAATCAAAACTCGGGCATGTGTATCAGCCTATCCATCCTGGGAAGTCATTCCGGTTCCGGTAAGCCCAAGCATTACATAATATCAAAAGGCATATGCATTCATTTGTCAACAGATAAAAAAAAAAAAAAAGAAAAGAAAAAATTTATCTGATATACTGGCATGTCGATTGAAAAATGTCCCAAAAGAAATAACCTGCCACCCTCTCCACATTGGCGTAGCTAGGGTGGGGCGGGGGGGTTCGAACTCGCCCATGAAATCTTTAACCCTTTCGGCCCTGGTGTCGTCAATTGACGACGCTACACAAAATTTCTCCTAGCACCTCGAAAACGAAACCAAATCTGCTAATTCTTGGGGAAGTATTTCTTCAACGATCCCCACTGCGATGGACCCGAACGTTGTGGAATTTTTGCGAAGTTTGGAGCCGTGAAGAAGAAGAAACTTGACCGAAGTCATGGGTGACGCCGAGGCTGGCAAGCTGAGGCGGAAAGGCGGCGTTTTCGAGATGAAGTCCTGAAGTTGTTTTAAGAGCTTCCACAATGCCAAATACTACGTTGGTTCAGATTTTGTTTACTCTAGTGAGCAGGAGGAATAAATTAGCCATTTTTTGGAATTTCTTTACCCCAGGGCCAGGATCACCTAATTTGATGTCATGTCTGTAAATCCATAAATACTTGCACCACTAGCTCAATCTTTTGTTTGTGGCCTTCTGAGGTCCTAACTATTAGACAAATATGTACTAAAAATGTCTACGACAAAATTAAAAAATCCAGGGCTGAAAGGGTTAAATACAGTAAAACCTAATTAATTCGAACTCGGTGATTTCAAAATCCCGACAGATTTCTGCGGTCCCGTGTTTTACGATGTAAATTTGAGTAGATGGCTTTAGTCGTCGTTCAGCACCGGCCTGATCAATTCGAAAACTTATGGAACCATGTGCGCATTCCCGATCCCGATTTCACCGCAAATCCGCGGAAACTACGGCCCTTAGGAGCTACAGGACAATGCAGTGCAGCGATACTAATGAGCGACAGCTGAAGCACCCCAGCCTCGCTTCTGCCAACGAAAAAAAAAAAAAAAAAAAAGGAAAGAAAAAGTAAGTAAAAGCTGCCATATGTGCGGCCGCGAAAGAAAAAAAAAGTGCTTCACTGCGACACAGCGGTGACACGTGGGCAGCATGTCGCATGCTTCTCGCACCGTCAGCGCGTCATGATTTGCCCCTTCTTTCTGGGAAAAGAAAAATATAATAAAGGACGGTCTGACGGAATACGCGATGTATGCAAACCTCCGATAGGCGGTTACTCCGGCAACCTGCACACTTGCACTGCTGGTGGAGTTCTTGCCTGCAACGCCAAGTTCGAAAACTTCAATGATCATGTTTTACAGCCAGAATACATCGCGAATTCTGCCGCGCTGGCCTCTTTCTGGTAAATAAATTCTTTATTTTACCAGAAAAAAATGGCCGAATGGTCGCATCATGGCGTGCTGACGTTGCGAGAAGCAGGTGACGGGCTGCCCGCGTGTCACCACCGTGCTGCAGTGAAGCACAACTTATTTTTCGCAGGCGCGCATTTCAACTGACCGCGACACTGTTTTATTTCTTCTTTCGTTTTCTTTTCTTTTTTGCTGTGAGCAGCGAGGCCCGCCTTTTCCCCGGGTCTGCGGCAGAATTGGGACCGGCTATTGCTGGATAACATAACACTTGGGGCCGTAAACTATAGCAGGCACAGCAAACGACCACCTTTCATTACTTTCAGTAATTCAAATAGTTCCTTTCGTCCCGCTTTTTTGTACGTTTCGTTATTTCGAAAACCCACCTAAATCGAATATGTTTCACAGTCCCAGTGACTTTGAATTAACGAGGTCTTACTTTACATGTTTAATTGTTTCAGGTTTTCTGCAAATGAAGCAACGGTCGCCCCTGGGTACGAATATTCGTTTTTATTCCACATACGTCTTTGCTTCGAGTGTGTTATTGTGTAATTTGAAGAAGAAACTTTTGACACCTCTTCTAACAGCCACTCTTTTGCCCCTTTGAGAACGTCTTCTCCTGGGACAGCATAGTATTGGGTTCGATAGTGGCGAATGGGAAGAAGCATGTCACGCAAATCCTTATACATTTTTTTTGTTTTTTTTTTCTTGCGGGACACATCACAAATATATACAAGCGAAAAATGAGCTTGTAATGCACGACACGAAATTTACACTCATTCATGTATTCAAAAACGCTGCCAGGCATGCAGTTCGACGACACAACTAAGTTTGGCAGAACCCTACACTCTAAGAAGTAATGGAGGAAAAGGAGTATCGAGGTTGCTCCTTTAGAAGAGTGACTGTTCTGCCACACCCATTCCTCCTTTTTAACACGAAAGTGTTTTATGCCGGGTTCCACCACGGCTCCATTGACGTATTTCCGTCACGGATATGACGTTGTAAAATATAAACAGATTGCAAAGAAAAAGCAGTTCTGTCGCTGGGCGTCGAACCTACGACCTCACGCTCCTCAGCGCGCGGCGCGAAACCACTCGACCACAAGAGCGTCCGTACTTCAACTTGCTAGCGGCAAGCTATTTATATACACCATATACCTTTGGCGGTCCTCGGACCTCGTCTACTTCTGCGCGTTTTCGTCATCACTAGTGAGAAGGCGCGTTGGACGCGCTTTAAAGGTCGTTGCTCCTCTCCCACTAGGCGGGGTCGCTCGCGCGCGCTTATGACGTGATTGGAGCATTGGGGCGCTTTGTACGTCTTGTGCTTGCACCGCAAGTTTGCTTTGAAGTTAGAGTGGTTAACGAATGCACGAATGTCACTTCGCTCACCCCAGCGGTCGCGTTTACGAAAGGAGCGCGCTGCTCACACACGAAGTAACAATTGTGACAGTTCGCGCTCGTCCTGTGTATACTTGTGCGGTCGTTTCGTGCGTCTTTCTTTGTGTTAGAGCAGCACCCTTTAGGTGTCGAACTGTGACAGTTGTTAGTCCGCGCCCGTCCTGTGTATGCGTTTCGTGCGTCCTTTCTGCTTGAGGTGCGCGCAGCAAGTTTCGAGCTGCTTGCCGTTCTGCGCGTGACATTACAAATTGCTGATGCAGCATTCATTCCTTCGCCCTTCTAGCGAAACAATTCACAATAAACGCTCAACTACCTCTGTGAAAACACGTTTCACTTTCGTGTTATATCGATTCCTTTGACAGAGGGATCAGCCAGTTTTTTGGGGGGGTAACTGCGAAGGGACGAACTGTTACTCCCCCGATCGCGGTTACTCCTCAAGGGAGTAACAATTACTTTTTGCGGAAAAGAAAAATCAGTTCTTGGTTGATTTAATCAGCATTTTGAAGTTTGTGCTGGTATTTTGATTAAATGTACAATCGATATACAAGTATCACATTTAGAAATAAATTTCAGAAAATCTACAGCAAACACACGGGATTCGACCTCACGATCAGTGAGTCAGCATTCGCCTACGCTAACCACTACACCACACCACGCTATGGCACCGTCTGGAAGGAAACGGATTTATGTAGACACCGATGGGTCGTTTGCACACGGCGCGAACATTCCTGCAGTTACTCCAAAACAAAACATAAAAAAAAAGGGGGGGGGGGGGGGCTTTGTTCACTTGAGAGGAAAGCGCGCCCCTTTTTTCTTTTTCTTTTTTTTTTTGCACTTGGCACGGCAAGGGCGCTTTCCTCCCAAGGGAGCAAAGTGCCCTTCTTGCTGTGCCATGTGCAAACCTTTGCACACAGTTCGTCCCTTGGGGGAGAAAAACGCCCTTTTCGGGTTAACTGTGCAGTTACTCCGGAAAACTTTTTAGAGTGTACGTCCAACCTAACACGACACACAGTCTGTAAAAATGGGTCAGTAACATTGCAGGGAAACATAACGCGGTTAACCAGCTGTATCAGATATAGATGCGATAACCCTAGCCCTCCCTGAGGCATTAAGACGCCTGAAAAGGCTTGTTCGCTTAGTCCTTTCCCACGTAGAACACCATATGAAAATTCAAAGACGTGATGTATCCTTTGAATGTTTACAGGGGAGCGATGTAGTATTTGCGCCACGTAACGCAGCTTACTTAAAAGGAACAAGTTGCAAACCGTCGCACGGGCAAACATTGATAGACCGAGAGACCATACGAGACTGAACCATCACACACCATTGCAACTTCTCCACTTCAGTATACTGTCACATCTATCGACAGCCCACAAGGCAGTGAAAGCCCTCTTGTGCTTTTTGAGGACGACGGGCTTGTGTGAACGCCTCTAACTTGCGGTGCAGTTACACACGCTGCAGTGAATTCACTGCATCTCTCTCTCTCTCTTTTCCTTCTCTTCCCTCCTCTCTCTCATCTTTCTGTTCCCCTGCCCTAATACCCCAGTGTAGGGTAGCCAACCGGAAGTCTTTCTGGTTAACCTCCCTGCCTTCTCCCTTTCTGTTTGCTTCCTTCCTTCCTTCCTTCCCTCCTTCCTTCCTTCCTTCCTTCCTTCCTTCCTTCCTTCCTTCCTTCCTTCCTTCCTTCCTTCCTTCCTTCCTTCCTTCCTTCCTTCCTTCCTTCAGTATACTATCCACTGTCCTTATAGTGCTGCAAGGACACTCCCGTAGTGACCCATCAAGGCACGTTTGCCAAAGCTTTTGGATCTTACAGCCAGTAGCCGTTCCAGAACCCCAAGTATTTTCCCCGGTCAAATGAGCTGCTATCCTGCTACATATTGTGCAGAATTGTATCGCAGTTATAACAACTCTCAGTATGCTCTTTTAGTCTGCACAAAATACAGCTGTGAGGTCAGCGTAAGGAGGCGTACTTCTGTTGCGTGAAGGTGTTAATTGTGTGGTGTTGTCCAAAAAACCGGCTAAATAAGGAGGGAGGCATTTTATGAGAATTCAAGGGGAAGCTGATTATTCAACATTGGAGGCTTTCCCAGCAAATTTCTAACGACAGATTGTTCAACTGAGCAGCGCAGAACATGATTGGTAATCTTTAAAACAAAACGGAAAAAGAAGGGAAAAGAAAACATGTTTCGTGTTAGGTGTGATTTACTCGAGATTTGTAACAAATATGCCCCTTAAGGAGATGTTCAATAGTAAACATCAGATAATGCAGAAAGCCACCTCCAGACATGCTATGACACGCCCCAAAAATGTTTCTTTCCCTTTCTTTTGTTTTTGTTGTTTTGCAAAGGCTAATTCCTGCAAGCGCTTAGTGCACTTGCGGCGATGTGCTGAAAGCCGTTGTCCAGAAATCGTCGTGCTGTCTCGTCGCCCTTAAGCTCCGGCCATTCGATGCCCGGCTTTCGGGTGTAGTGCGGCACGACTGGTAGCGACAGTAGTTGCCGCTCGAACTTGCGCAAGAAGTAGATCCACGCTTTTCGCCTGTCGCCGGCCTCCGTCGGTGGTGTTGGTGTTGTACCTTCCACGTTGGCGTCTGTCGAGGCTTTCGGCTGTGGCAGCATGAAGACGTCTTCCTGCGACCTGACGTAGTAGTCGGGGTGCGACTCGAGCCGGTCGAGGACCTCCAACATCCGGTCGTCCACTTGGTAAACCTCGCCATGGACCTCCTGCGTCGCGTAAAATGGAGAGGGTATCGGACTCAAATCCCTCTGGAAATGTCTACTCACGAAAAGGAATAAATAAATAAATAAATAAATAAATAAATAAATAAATAAATAAATAAATAAATAAATAAGGGAAACACAATCCGCTCCACTATTGTGTAACCTGATGAATTACGTAGCACGGGCATCCATAGAGTCCCGCTCGTAGAGTTCCCACTGCTCCGTTTACCAAACCGTCTATGACGTCAAAGTTTGAGGTAAACATGTTGGGTTACCCCGGCACGAGCATAATCTTGTCAGGGAGATTCGCAAACTCGGCGTACGACATGCGCCCTACTTTTTGCTGCTCTTTATCGACTTCCTGCTTGTTACGTCATTTAAGGTACGTGTCGTCTGCAGCGAGTTTCGTCAGGTTGTTTCCCCCTTCAGATGTACGACGAAGACGCCATATATAACGCTGGTGGGAGGAGCAATCGCACGCTTGGCGATGTGGTGGCGCCCCCTCTTGCGCGGCGCGGGAGTCAGTCGCGTGTTTCCGAAGTGTTTTCGTGATTTTAAATGAATTATTACTATTGCTTCTTGGTTATTTCTGTAAATTATATTATTTAGACACTGTTAGTTTATTTTACCCAGTTTTGAGCATAGCTAGCTTTGTTTTGGGCCTGTATTGAACACTTAATTTTGAGCGGGATCACGCCACATAAGACTCACGGACGACGAACCGGGTCCCTAAAGTGCTACGCACCTAAAAACGTATGCCAGCTCCACTACTGAGAAACCTGAGGAAGTTCGTAGCACGCGCACCCTAGCGAATCCCGTTCATAGAGTTCCCACTGATCCGTTTGCCAAAGCGTCGATGACGCCAATGTTTGAGGTAAGCATGTAGGATTTTTTAGTGATTTTCAGTAAATATATATTGCGATGACTCCTTGGTTATTTTTTAAAATCATATTATTTTAGACGTTTTTCGGTCATTTTAACCCTGTTTTGAGCATTGCTAGCCTCGTTGTGGCCTGTACTGAGCGCTTTGCTGGGATCGTGGTCACGCCACATGAGATGCATGGATGGACGACAAGCCGGGCCCCTAAAGTTATCGCACTTAAAATATGGCATTTCCCACGCTTTGAGGTACTTTCATTTGCTTTGAGCCAATGCGTTACGAGGTGCATCGACGTCTTTATGTAAATTGAGTATAGTTGAGCCCAAGTCGTGGGCTTGCTAGGCACGACGACTACACTGGCGTGTAATGGGTGGCTCATGGTCCGATATGACATCGGCACCCACGTTAGAACAGAGACATCAGTTTTGTCGCAACGAAGTGCACGCCACGGTGCGATAATGTGCAAAAAAATATTTTGTAAGGTTCATTGTATAGGCTTCCCTTTTTTTAACAGCGAAGCTGTTTAACCTAGCCGTGATATGTGCGTGCGGCCTATCAGAAAACTGTCATCATAAACGGGTATGTGCCACAGAAATTGGGTAAGTACCACTACTCACCACTGGTTCACGAAAAATGATATGGCAAGAGTTAGCCCAGCAAAAGGCTGCGAAGTGACGGCGGCGAGCCGAAGACCCCGAGCATGTACAACGAGAGAATACTAGGGAACGGGAAAGGCAACGGCAACGGCGGCGAAAAGACCCCGATGCGATGGAAGGCCTACGCCAACGACAACGTGCCCGTAGATCTATGAGAGGTGCGAACACTTGGCTTCAGCCCGGGTTTCTGTCTCTGGAGTCTGGACATGTGCTGAGAATCGGCGTGGAAATAACGTAGCTTCAACTAGCTAAAGCCTAACAACGACCTAGAAGCAACCTACAAACAACCTGCATCACGCGCACTGCGGCTGGCTTTGCTTGTCTCAACGGGGCTGTCGGCGTTCCACTTGGTTCGCGACGCCTCCCCCTCTCTCTCATCTCCTACGCTCCCCCCTTTCTATCCTCTACGAATTCTCTACTCTATGGAGCGGCGCCCGCGTCCCACACACCCACAGCGCATGCGCGTCCCCTCCCCCCTCTCTCTCCTCTCCTACGCTTCTCCCCTTTCTCTCCTCTAGGAATCCTCTACTCTACGGAGCGGCGCGCACGACAGGTGGTGCGACAGCTGCATACTCTGCTGGGGGGCGCCACGGTAGTTCCGCGGTATGAAAATGACAGAGCGCGCGCGCCTCATTCTCTCTCCTGTGCAGCGCCGCGAGGAGCGCTTGGGCCGCGGCCGCGAAACGGGAGCGGCGACCATGGTTCCCTTTAGCGGGAGATGGGGAAGTTTTTTGTTGCAGTTGACACTTACGTGGCCCAAGCCTTCGCAGGGCAGCAGACACGGTATCTCGTACGAGGACACGAGAACTAGTGGCCACTTCTTGAGTGTCCTCGCCTGTCCAAGCAACGTGGAGCGGCCGTTGACTGGGTCGGTCAGAATCCTGTGGTTCGTCTCGCCGCTTTTGAGAGTTCCATAGACAAACACGTAATGCGACATCTGGGCAGGGAGAACCATGCGTTAGTGGGTCAGACAAGGAATAGCATAGATGTTGGGAACAAAGTGTTGTATGCGCTGTGAAATACTGCTGCTGTTCTCGTACAAAACGTTCGCAGGCAGAGAAATCAGTGGTGACTCGGATGAATCAGAAAAGTGCAAGAGAAATCAGTCAGCATACGTCGCTTGAGTCTTGCTGTTTCGTGACTTTACGAGTATGCCGCCCTTCCAAACGCGTTTAGTGTTGCTAAAAAGAGAGATTGATAATTATTTGCAGAAAAGCGGAGAGGTTGGCCTGAGCTATATAGATTCCTCTGGCCTGCTTCTTTGCACCAGGAAGTGTACTGTTCAATGTTGCATTGAACAATACACTTAAGATTGCACGGAAGTGCGGGCCACGGTAGCCCTTGCCTTGCCTTTCAAGGCACCGCTTTCAAGGCTGTGGTGGCATTGGCTAGTAGAGCCTTGCCTCAGTGCCTGACACCGTTAACATAATGTGTTGTGTGCTACCTGCACTGAGACTACGGTGCAGCTTTGCGTGATTATCGTTTCTACCTCCTCGACCAACTTCCTTCATCATCATCATCATCTAATCAGCCTGACTGCGCCCTACTGCAGAACAAAGGCCTCTCCCATGTTCCACCAATCAACCCGTTCCTGTGCTTGCTGCGGCCATATTTTAGCCGCAAGCTTCTTAACCTCATCTGCCCACCTAACTTTCTGTCTCTCCCTCACGCATTTGCTTTGTCTTGGAATCCAGACTCTTACTCTTAATGACCAGCGGTTATCTTGCCTACCCGCTACATGCCCTGCTCATGCCCACATCTTCTTCTCGATTTTGACTAAGATGTCATTAGCACCCGTTTGTTCCCCGCGAACCAATCTGCTCTTTTCTTGTCCCTTAAGGTTACACCTATCATTTTGCTTTCCATTGCTCGCTGCGTCGTCCTCAATTTAAGTTGAACGCTCTTCGTAAGCCTTCAGGTTTCTGCTCCGTAGGTAAGTACCAGTAAGATGCAGCCTTTAGACCTTCCTCTTGAGAAAGGTCTACTGCCTTCGTTCCTCACCACAACCAAGAGCTGGATGCAGCGGTGGAGTCCAGAAAAATTTTCTTCAGGTTTCATTTTGTCCGAACCCCCCTTTTAAGGTGCGTGGTGTCTTTGTGTATATGCCTGTATATATAAACATTTTATATGTAAACATTTTGGGGAGAAGGGGGTGTACACCCCAACACACCCTCTGGCCGCGCCAATGCTGAATGCCTAGGCAGATTTATCCATTGTTTAACTACACATATATTTATACCGTCTTTATATGTCTGCATTCTGAAGGAGATACGTGCCGCTTGCAAAAAGATATTACACTTTCAGGGACAATACGTAGTCTGCAATAGAATGCCGGTTGAGATGCACTTGAAGCATATGCATCATTTCAGTAACAAGTAAGCAGGAAGAAAACTCACCCTATATAGCGCGACTGCTTGCTGTTGGCTCCACGAACAATTGTGGCTCGCAAGTGCTGAATATTCCTCGAAAGAACTTCCTACAGTCTCCGTGGGATCTGGAATCGTGCAGTTTACTTGCACCGATACGTCCGGCGTTGAAGCGGGGTATGTCGTACGTACTTGATGTGTACGCGACGAGCCCTTGTCTTCGCTGACGACGTGCGAACCGCCTCCGGCATTCAGCTTGTACTAGTCTGAGCGTTTGTTTCAACGTTGGCGGGTTTAAAGCACTCTATTGTTATCACGCAGTGATAGAGAGAGGAAGAGGGTGGAAGAGAGGGGAGAGATAGAGCGGAGGGTAGAGGTATATGAAAGAGGGGGGTAAGGAGAGAGATATAGAGAGAGGGAGAGAGAGAGTGGAAGAAGTATGAGAGAGAGGAGATAGAGAGGGAGAAGAAAGGGAGAGAGATATGAGAGAGAGAGACGTGTGTTACTCAGCTGGTAAAGGTTTATTACGAGTCCTAAGTTGTAGACCAACTGCTCATCCGGCGCCAGCGGTAAAACTGCCTCCTCTCTCATTTATTGTGTCGCGCATCTACAAACATCCTCTGTGATAGGAGCAATGCACCCATACGTTTTACGTGCAGCCGACCTGTTATGAATAAAAAAAAAGTAATAAGAGCACACCAGCAGTCCTATTTCGATTCGCAGTCACAGCTGCGACAAACATGACGAGGCACATTCAACGCCCGGAACGACTGTCGCGGTGAGGGTACACTCTCTAAAAAATAAAAAAAAAGTTGCGGTATTCTCGTGCGCTGATAGTGTTCTCTTCCGGGTGAGCGAGCCCATCACGCGAAATTGTAGCGATTGCGTGAAACCGTAGTCACCGTGTTTGTGCTTAACGAATAGAATCAATTGTAATGAAGTGTGTTTCTTTTTTACTGCTTCATAATTAATCCCATTACTTTCTTAAGAACAGTGTGTTTCTAGGCCTTCTACACACTTTTCTGTAGCAGGTCGTAATGACGGGTTATGTCGGAATTCTGACCAAACATGAACACCAAGGAAAGGCAAAACGAGTAACGATAACGCAATACACAAACACGAAACAAAAAATCAGAATTAATAAAAATAAGCAAACAAATCAAGCAAAGATAAATACGAAGCGGCCGGAAATGAATTTAAAATAGTAAACAAACGTAATAACGTCTTTATTGAAGCTCAACCCTAACAATTGAATTGTTTGCAATTCTCTTTTTGTTTGATTCCTAACGTTCGTTGTAATCCAGTTACAATTTTCTTCAGTCTGAACCTACGTGCAATCAGGTATTTTATTTGAGAAACGCTATAGCGGGCAACACGTGCGTTTTGTGGGAAGTACGATGCCGAGGTCGCACTATACGTACGACCGGCCTTGCCACGCGGTTGCTTGGACGGGTAAACACGCACAACCGCGCCAGCTTGTATTTATCTCCTTATCTTAACGCTCCTACAGATACTGGGCAACCAAATGAACCGGTGGCGTTGCAGTAAGCTGGACAGCGAAGGTCACTTCATCATCTCATTGTTTTTACCGGGGAGCACCTTTATCCGATCCCTGACAACTCTGCTTCGTAGAGTACACAAATGCGTGCATCCCTACAACTTGAGCGAGATACTGCATGTGCTTGAGGGGGAGGATACGTTGCACGTACAACACAGTCCCCCCTTCATTTCAGTATGAATACTGAGCGCGTTTGAAGTGTTTCTGCTGGTGCTCTCGAAAAAAAAAAAAAGTCTGGAACTTATCTGAGAGAACTTGGATGAAGAGTTGTTTACGGCGACAGAGTGTTAAGGACTGCAAAATACTCAGTAAAGTAGTCAAGGCAATTCGTTACACATTTTCTGCATTCGTATAATGCTAGGAAAGTCGGGAAGAAAGTAACATAGAAGCACCTAATCGAAACTATGTTTCGGCAAGTGCATTTGTCTTGGACAAGGAAGCAAATGATTTGATGCTGCTGCCTTGACAAGAACAAGCCCATGCACTTGTCGAAACGTTGGGTCCAGCGACATCACGTGTACAACGATTTCTCGTAGAAGTAATCGGTTACTTTTCAGTAATTCCTCAGGTACCTTCATGGGGTTGTAAGTGGCCACTGTAATCGAAAACATTCTTGGGGTACGTGATTGCTATAGCGAATACAATCGTGGTATAGTATTCTTTTTTATTGATTTATAGTATATATATATATATATATATATATATATATATATATATATATATATATATATATATATATATATATATATATATATATATATATATATATATATATATATATATATATGATCGAATTGCAATGGATATACAAGCGAGGACACTGCTCCGGATAACGGCGTGTGGCGGTTTGGTCCTGTGGCTTTCTCTCTCTCCCACATTGTTACACACTGGGCGTGTTGTTTAGGCAGTGGGGGACACCTCTTTTCACTGCAAAGAACGCGCTAATGCGGTAGCTGTTGAGCTCACTGACCGGGCGCCGGTGGAAGAGCTGTACAACCCAGACGACGCAGCAGCTGTAGAGCTGTTGAACTACGCTGAAACGCTGTAGCGTTGCTTTTTATGACTCATTGTAACTCGCTTGCATATGCATACACGTGTCTGCTAAAACGTCAAGCCCTTGCTAGCTCTAGAGCACATTAACTCCGGGATGAGGCCACGTTATCAGTGGTTCTCTTCGACGGATGTACAGATGTTCCGGTGAGCTAGCCATATAAAGCCTATAGGCATTAGTAGCGATTACGTGCAAGCGATCTCGGTAGACCGGATTGACAACGACATCAGCTCGAAGCGCACTGCAAGTTCTGGATACCTTGGAACCAGTCCTTTCAACCCTTCATCAAAATAATAACTTTATTTCAGCATCAACAGGAAGGAATACAACACTGGTGAGGCTACAGGGTGCTAGCAGGAAGCCTCTAACGGCTTGACAAAGGCCAGCGCACGGTTCACAAAAATATACAAAGAAAAACAGCAGTAGACAACAAACAAGTGCAAATAAGGAAAATCCCATAAACATAGCGACGGTTTATAGGTACATTTAACAGTTTACATTTTGATGACAGCACTAAGAATGGTGGGGGGCAGAAATTGCACTTAAACAATACAACTTCAGTAGTTATGGTAGGCTATTTAATATCTTAGTTTATCGTATTATCGGTGGAGTTAAGAGCCTGTGGCAGCAAGTACATCAGCATTTGGCGGTCATAGTTTGTACGAGTGTAGGGAACGTGCCACGTGTGACTGCTTCGTGTAGCGTATGTTTTTGCAAGTGGAGTTAGGGTGGCGAGTTTTTCTAGAAAAGAGTCGTTATTTTTGTGGTATGCATGATACCGTTTCAATAGAAGTATTAAACAGGTTCGGCAATGATGTTATTCCAAGATCTTCAAATATATGCTTTGTATGGGCATCATATGATTCATTGGAAATGATTCTTACGGCTTTTTTTCTGCAGGCGAAGGATTTTGGACAAGTTTGTGTCAGTCGTTGTGCCCCTATACCAGATATCCATATGTTAATGTAGATGAGAAAAGGGAGTTGTATAAAAGCAGTTTGATGTGCTTTGGTAGAAAGTAACGGAGGCGTGTTAGAATACCGACTATTCGCGAAAGTTTGGAGTAGACAAGATTAATGTGTGCGTTCCATTGCATATTTTCTTCAAAAAAGAACACCCAAGGCTTTTATTACTGGTACCAGTTCTATTACTGAAAGACCAAGGCGCAGGATAATATTTGAATTAATTGGCTTATTTATAGGGCGAAACTGCTTTTGTCTTTGAAACGTTTATAGTTAGGGAATTAATTTGACTCCAACTATTCAACATATTGAGCACCTCATTCGCTTGTTTTGCAAGCAGAGGCAGACTGTGATGTGTCAAAAAAAAAAAAAAAAAACCGCCAGGCCTGCGCAGAACGCGCAGCACAGCCACAGCGAAAGCTGGGAGAGCGGCCTTTAGCCTTTATAAACACTCTTGGGGCAACTACTACAAGCCCACTTGCATGGCACCCACTACGCCATAAATCATCATAATTTATGTGTAGTGGGGAAGCGTCTACTATGCCATTATTCGTCATTCTTCGGAAAAGCGTGGTGCCCCCCACTCTTGTAACGAATTATGTGCACTTTGTTGATGCTGTGGCTGACGACGATGAAGAATTATGCCTCAGGCTTTTGTAATGGGTTGAAGCATTGAACGACCCACTCGTTACGCAATTCGCATTGTGTGACGCCTGGTTCTTACTTTACTGCTCTAAAACGCTTTACAACACACGTTAACGCGATTCCTTACCCGATATGAAGCCTGCGTAGGGTCAGTTTGCACCTCAGTTTCAAGCAGCGGCGTAGCTCAGTGGTAGAGTGCTGGGCTGCCACGCAAAAGACCCGGGTTCGATTCCCATTCTGTAATAAGTGTTTTTTTATTTATTTAGTTTTTTCTTATTTCGTGTGATATTGGTTACGGACACCGGCGGCGGCGGCGGCGGCGGACAACTACGGCGCAGAAACGACCCTTGTGATCTCATAACAGCTTTCGCTGTAAAATAAGCTTGTGTCGGCTGCATAAATTACAAACGATGAATTTATGTCCATATTAACAAGGTCATTTGTATATAAGTTGAAAAGCAGTGGGCCAAGAATACTTCCCTGAGGAACGCCATGTAGTAATGGTTTGAAACATAAATGAGAGTTGTTAATGTGCACGCTTTGCTGGCGGTACTGTAGGTACGACTTGATGACAGAGAGGAAACAACCTCTGAAACCGTAGCATTCTAGTTTTTTTAAAAGTGTGACGTGATTTATTCGATCGAATCCCTTTGAATAGTCGATGAAAATTCCAAGCACATACAGTTCGTGTTCAAAGGCATCAAGGATTATTTCTTTTTGCATTAGTAAGGAGCTCTCTGTCGAACGTTTTTTTTTTTTGTAAACCCAAATGGATAGGGTGTCATGATGTGGTGTTTGTTTAGGAATGAGGTCATTCGTATGTGTATTAGTTTTTCGACAACTTTGGAAAATATCGGGAGTATTGAAATAGGCCTGCAGTTAGACATGTTAGATTTATCACCACCTTTATAAATGATAATAATTTTGGCGACTTGAAGTCGGCGAGGAAACTGGCCGCATGAGAAGATTTGGTTAATGATGTGCTCTAAAAATTGAAGGACACTTTGTACATTCCAAAGTGTGTTCGGCGAAAGCGTGTGGCCATTCCACTGATTATGCCATGTCTTTTTTCTTTTACACTCTCAGTGGGATAAGACAAACCGAATGGGTGCGTGTTTTCTTCTTTAATTTTTTACCGCGAATCGCAGCGAGACGCGAGACTCATCTTCCTCCGGCCGCATGCGTTAGTATTTTCTCGCGCTTTGCGCATCGTGCAAACGCCATCCGCGTTCCAGCTCTTAAATTGACGGACCCTTTGTAAATTGGAAAGTGTATTCCGTGAACGCCTGGGTCCATTGAGACGGCGTCCGTCAGAATGATTGCAAACTCTGGGCACAGCGACGCTACGCAAGCAAAGCGCGAGCGCTATAGAGTCCGACGCGACCGGCGTTCCGTCTGCGCATCCCGGCGGCCACCTGGCTCCGTGCCAGAGCTCGGATGGACGGACGGACGGACGGACGGACGGACATGGACGGACAGACGGACAGACGGACAAACGGACGGACGGACAGACGGATAGATGGACGGACGGATGAACAGACAGACAGACGGACGGACAGACGGACGGACGGACGCCGGACGGAGGTCGGACGGACACCGGACGGACGTGAGCATGAGACATTAAAGGCTTTCGTCTGAAAGATTACACCATCTCCCGCTAAAGGGAACGATGTGTGGATGCGAAGCAAAACGCTTATGCCATCTTCGACTGGTCGCTTCGGAGCGCTCTAGAGCGCTCTCGCGAGCGGCACTGTGTTCGGCTGGTTGAAAGGGAGCGCGCGCCTCGCGTTTGGCTGGTTATTTTCGGTCCCTCTCCTCTCTCGTCGAGCGCTCTGAGCTGCTCTGAGCCCTCTCGACGGAGCAGTGCGAGCGCTTCTGGTCATGTGCTCAAAACGCCGTG
The DNA here is from genome assembly GCA_030522465.1 of Rhipicephalus appendiculatus. Lineage (NCBI taxonomy): Eukaryota > Metazoa > Arthropoda > Arachnida > Ixodida > Ixodidae > Rhipicephalus > Rhipicephalus appendiculatus. The sequence continues at coordinate 20,141 of JALIZH010015775.1, forward strand.
GTAACCTTGGCGACCCGTCATTTTAGTTGACAGCGTTGGGAGCTTCGGCTAAGCTTCGACACGGCTTTGACTAGAAAGTAGATTTTCGCTGCAGTCACGTGGTCCGCCTGCGCCGGCTTTCCCCCGGGAGCGGTTGTCACGTTCGGCTCACGCAGTAATGCTCTCTCTCCGAGTGCGGGCAGCGTCGTATCCGTCCACCTTTGAGTCGGAGGAAGGAGGCGACCAGTCGAAGATACCATAACACTGGCGGCGGCGTTGACGCTGGCGCTCATCACAGCGTTGCACAGCAGAGAAACCTGTAGATGCGAAGCAACGGGCGCTAACGCTTACACTGGCGGCGGCGTTGACGCTGGCGCTCATCGCAGCGTTGCACAGGAGAGAAACCTGGGGGGCGCAAAGCACGCAGTGATGTACCGGTGTTTCCTACTGGAACATCCCAATCGCTGCTAATGGGCAATGAGAGACAGAAGACTCGGACTGGACACAGAGACCCGCAGTCTGCTTTTAGTTAACGCGCACGCTGCGAATTTTATATCGTTCGACAACGCACAGGAGAAATCTCCCACCGGCACCACCTTGCAGGTCAAGATCCAATGCCATATATACGGTGTGGCCAGTGAACGGTTGTGCAGCGCGAGCAGTCGGTTTTTTCAACCAAGAAACTCTCTAGCAGACGCTGTCTGCGTGGGCGTCGCGAGGCGAGAGAGGGGGGAGAGTAGGAGAGGGGGATGACGCGCATGCGCAGTGGGGGGTGTGGACGCCGCGGGCAGGGATGCCTAGAGGAGAGAAGAAAGGAGCGTAGGAGGGGAGAGAGGGAGGGGACGCGCATGCGCACTGAGGGTGTGGCCTCGCGGGGAGGGATGCCTAGAGGAAAGAGAGGTGGAGAGGAGGTTTTTTATTTTTATTTTTTAGATGCGAAGCATCTTATGCTCGGGGCTCTGTCCGTCCCTACCCCGTCCCGCGTCCCGCGTCCCGCGTCCGGCCACTTTCATGAAGTAGGAAACGCCCATTAGACGAACCAGAACACTGTAGTAATATGAAGGCCGTCAACCCTATCACCGGTATGAGAGTCATGGCCGAGAGCAGAGAGAGGCTGCTTAGCAATGGCTAGGCAGGTGGTGTCTGTCGCCCAGGTTGACCCCATTCCTTGAGTCATGGCCAAGAGCACAGAGAGGCTGCTTAGCAATGGCTAGGCAGGTGGTGTCTGTCGCCCAGGTTGAACCCATTCCTTGATCTTGCTTGCATGTGTTTGGAGGGGCTTGGTCCGTCCCACAGCACCACAGCGCATGCACGTCCCCTCTCTCTCCTACGCTCACCCCTTCCTCTCCTCTAGGAATCCTTTACTCTACGGAGCGGCCCCCCGCGTCCCACAGCGCATGCGCGTCCCCTATCCTCTCCTACGCTCACCCCCCTTTCTCTACTCTAGGAATCATCCACTCAACGGAGCGGCTCCAGCGTCCCACAGCGCATGCGCGTCCTCTCCCCCTCTCTCCTCTAGTTATCCTCTACTCTACGGAGCAGCTCCGGCGTCCCACATCCCCACAGCGCATGCGCGTCCTCTCCCCCTCCCTCCTCTAGGAATCCTCTACTCTATCGAGCGGCTCCCGCGTCCCACATCGCCACAGCGCATGCACGTCCCCTCCCCCCTCTCTCCCCTCTCCTACAGTCCCCCCGTCCTCTCCTCTAGGAATCCACTACGTAGCGGCGCGCACGACAGGTGGTGTGACAGCTGCATACTCCGCTGGGGGGTGCCACGGTATACGTCGGTATAAAAATGACGGAGCGCGCGCGCCTCATTCTCTCTCCTGTGCAATGCCGCGATGAGCGCCCGGACGGCTGCCGTGAAATGAGAGCGGCGACGTTCCTCCCGCTCAAGCTAATTATCTCCCCCGCTGCTTCGCATCCACACATGGTTCCCTTTAGCGGGAGATGGGGAGTTTTTTTTTAATGGGTTGGCGCATGCGCCGTGGGGGTGCGGACGGATGGACACCGGACGGACGGACGGACGAAGGGACGGACGGACAGACGGACGGACGGACACCCGGACGGACACCCGGACGGACGTGAGCATGAGAAATTAAAGGCATTCGCCTTAAAATACATGAGCTATGGTAGTGGCTGCGTATTTAAGCGGCCAAATATGCAGACCATATACATCACTACAGGTAGTGTTGTTTAGAGATGTGATTGTAGACAGGACCTCATCTGCAGTTACTGGGAATAGGAATGCAGTTTCCTCTATTCGTGGGCACATAAAGTTCAGACAGTTCGGGTCATGATGGCTATTTCCTACTGACGTGAAAAAATCATTAAAAGCCACACCTACATCCTCTCCTGTGTGAGTTGTAACATTCACACTAAATTCACTGGGGTTATTATTTGCGCCGGGGTGTCTATTTAGAAGTGTATTTAATTTTTTCCAAATGATTTCTGGTGTTAGTTTCATATCTCGCGAGAACAAGTTTTCAAAATACTCTTTCTTAGTTTTTCGTAAGAGGCTATTTGTCTTGTTCCTGTGTTTTCTGAGTGTATCTAGATCGTCCTTGTTCCTTGATTTCAAAAACTTTTGATAAAGAACGGTTTTGAGCTTTATAGCTTTCATACACTCCGCGGTAATCCATGGTTTGCGTGCCCTACGTGGTTGCTTTTTGGTTTTTTAGGGAAAACAGTCGTCATAAACAGTTATAAATTTATCTATGAAGATGTTGTAGGGTTCCTCTGCATCTCTAGTTGAAAGAACATTCTTCCAGGATAGCTTAGAGAGTAGGTTATAAAAAACCTCCAACGTGCCTTCATTTATCTGTCTAAATGTGCCTACATTTGGTCTGGCGTCTTTCAATTGGAACATTTTATTACTAAGCACTAAATATATGGGCATATGGTCGCTAATGTGCGTTTCAAGAACGCCTGAACTGATAGGCGCACTTGTTGAGTTTGTGATAAAGACGTCTGTGAGTGTTGATGTACCTTGCTGTACACGAGTAGGTTGTTCTATGAGATTAGTAAATGCATCAGTTTCTAAAGTACAGCGTAGTTCTTCACTTAGCCAGGACGAGTGTAGCACATCAATGCTCAATCCACCAAGAATTAATTTGTAATTGTTTTCGTTAACCCACCCTAAAAACCTATCAAAGAACGAAAAAGAAAAAAGCTTGGTGGCTACCTTTGGGGGGACGATATGCAACAGAAAAAAATAGTCGTATTGCATCGCAAAGTTAGTAGGTATTTCATAGTCGTCTGTTGTCACAGAGAAAATGTCAATTATGTCACATTCAAATGAGTCCTTTACAAGCAGCATTACACCGCCTCCCGTCCTCCCATTTCGATTTATGTTGTAGGTTCGATAGCCGTACATGCGGATTGCTTCAGAATTTTCCTGGTATCAAGTTTCATTGACGATAATCACATCAAATTTAAAAGTGAAACTGTCAAGCAGCGTTCTTATTTCATCTTCTTTATTCCTGGCGGGTTGAGCGTTTGTATGTAAGCAAGAAACGTTTTACTTTTTTATAACAAGCGTCAAAGACGATGCTTGTCGTTCCATCCGATACCTGGCTATTGCAACAAAACTGTTATGACGTCACAACTGAATTATCGAGAAAGTTGAACAATCTTTACAAGATCAATGCTACTCGTTATCTGGAGCACACGGGATGTATCTAAGACAGTCGAAGTCGAACCATACTGTGTGAGAGTTCGCAGTTCTATGACCTCCTGGGTATGCGCGCTGGACGCTGCTATACGTGCAAGCGTACTACTTGTCCTCTCTTTCCTCCTTAATTTCTCTCTTCTTTTAGGGGCGAAGCTCCTTAGGGTGTGGGTCTGTCCCTCATCTGTAGTAGTAGTAGTAGTAGTAGTAATAGTAGTAGTAGTAGGTAGGTAGGTAGCCACGTATAGTGGAATGTACCCACTCCACGTGATAACGATAGTATAAGCGCGTTCCAGTATAGTGGAATGTACCCACTACACGTGATAACGATGACGATGACGCTGATGACCATGAAGTATGAGCGCGTTCCAGACCACACATTCTCTTTCTGCCATGGATGAAAACGATCGAGCTTCGCCCACTCATCATCATTCACTTCGTGGATATGGCGTGATTTTTCCTCCCCCTTCTGCCTTCCACCGTGTAGGGTAGCTAACCGTGTGCAACCTGGTAAACCTCCCTGTCTTTCCTTTGCCTCGCTCTCTCTATTTTGGGGCAGCGTTACCGGAATGCGAGAGCATGTGGATGAGTGCCTACCTGAAAGGTGGGAGGGGATTGTCCGAATCCTTCTTGGAGTGTGCTAGGGGATGTTGAGGAGGAGGGTGCATAAATCTCTAGCCTCAGTGACTGTTACGCGATTAATATCTTGAAAAGGCACTTATCCCACGAAGCGGAGCCGGTGGCATAACTAGTGAGATACATACAGCCTCGAACTACCGTTACTAACGCACAGTCATAAAATTACCCGTCTATTTTCTTTTTCATCACATATTTCGCCATAACTTTCTGCGGGACAAACTGGCTTTCTCTGCCCAATATGTGTCATCGCGGCTAAACCATCGTCGCAATTGTAGAATTTCATTTTGCAAGACTAACGCTTGCATTCAGTCATTTCCATGACAAACACGTGATGAATGAAATCACCTCCCTGTCCATGTCACCACGTACGTAACCAATATAGGTGCCAGAGATAACAATAATTTTTTTTAGGTTTTGTGCCCGAAAACCACGATATGATTATAAGGGACACCGTAGTGGAGGGCTACGGAAATTTTGATAATCTGGTGTTCTTTAACGTGCACCTAAATCGAAGTACACGGCGCTGTATCATTTCGGCTCCATCGAAATGTGGCCGCCGCGGCTGGGATTCGATCCTGCGACCCTCGGGTCAGCAGTCGAGCTCCGTAACCACTACGCCACCGTGGCGGGTTATCTGACAGAGAAAATTTCAGGAATTATTCAGCAAACATTGTACACTGAGCCATTGTAATGGATACTATTTCATTTATTTTTGCTGCTTCTGTTACACTGTTCGTTTTCGTATCGACAGTAACCACTCCACTCTCGTATGACATCTTGCCCTGTGACGTAATTAAATGAAGGAAGAAATTAACAAACAAACAACCAGCCAACCAAATATAAAAAGATAAATAAATAAATAATGGAGGAAACGCTGCGCTCAGGCCATCGTTCTTTGCTGTCCATATGTGGTCACAATTTGTGTACGACTGATTAAAAGACGATGAGCAGATCGACCTACGGTATTTGCCGTTTCTGTTGCACTGTCTGTAGAAGCAAAACTGGTATCCTCACTGCCTATCCGTCCGGCCGCTTGTATGTATGTATGTATGTATGTATGTATGTATGTATGTATGTATGTATGTATGTATGTATGTATGTATGTATGTATGTATGTATGTATGTATGTATGTATGTATGTATGCATGTATGTATGTATGTATGTATGTATGTATGTATGTATGTATGTATGTATGTATGTATGTATGTATGTATGTATGTATGTATGTATGTATGTATGTATGTATGTATGTATGTATGTATGTATGTATGTATGTATGTATGTAGCCTATGTATTCCCGCGTGCACACATCCAAGCTCACGATAATCAAACCCACAACGAACATGGCAAACAATCGGTAACTATTTCAGCGTTGCTGCTGGTGTCCACTTTGACGTTGCCAACGGAATTCATTGCCGCCCGCAATGGTCACTGGCAGCGCGCGTGAAGGCGGCAGTACGATGTATTAGAGAGCTTTAGTGCCGGGGCCCCAACTGATCTTACGCGCACAAGCTCTTGCGTTCCTTTGTATTCTCTGTAGGTGCGGCTTGGAGTACAAAGGTACAGAAGAGTGCGTACGCAAGCGGCTTGGACTCCCCGGCACTAAAACTCTATTATTCTTCCAGTATGCGGGCTTCGAGGTGCGTACTGAGTGCAACGACATTTGAAGAAACTTAAACGGCTTATTTACAATCGGTGGCATTTCAGATGTCATACGTCCGTGCGTCTCAGCAATGTGCGGAATGTGAACAGCTGTCAAGGAAACGTATCGTAATGACGTTAGCGTCGCCACACATGCATCCCAGTGTCTCGACGAGGCGCCAGGAATGCAATAACCCTATCGGCTGTTTTAAAGTAGATGTAATAAAATGTTCTCAAATTGTTTTAAAACCAGTACAGTGGACACAGTGTTATTTTTGGGTGCGTTCCTGTACCCTTGAAAAAAAAAAACACCCTTTAAACAAATTTAGCGGCTGTCCTGTCCGCGTAAATGAAACTTCGGAACCGAAAAAAATCCCCGCATCTCCACGAAGTGAATGATGATGAGTGGGCGAATCAGGGGGGATCGTTCGGTGTTACCGTAAATCACCCGTGACAGTGCCCACTCATTCATGTAAATGAGTGACAAAGTGGTGTACAGTTATATACAATGTTTATTGGTCATAAATGGCATGACGTGTTGAGTTGTGGTTTCCGTTTTGCCTTCATTATTCATTATTACTGCTTTGTGGTCCGTGAAGTGTAGAGCCAATGGTTCTTCGATCGGATGTAGCCTGAAGTTGGCAAAGACGAGGTCTACGCACGTTCCCCTGGTGGTTGTTGGTTGTTGGTTGTTTCCAGTCATTCGAACTGCATCATAGAGCGTATCGAGACGTCATAAACTGCACAAGCCGTTTTTGCCGTTTAGCCACCGCTTCCCGAGCTCTCGCCTCCGGGGTAGCAGCTTGTTGTCAGTGTTGCCGTTGACCCGCCGCTTCCCGCGACCTCAGCTCCGAGTCCGCCTGGCGTTTTTGTCGTTTTGCCGCCGCTTCCCGCGCCTTACGTTCATTTTCATCCATGGCAGAAAGAGAATGTTCCATGGTCGTCATCGTCATCGGGTACCTTGCACGCGTAAAGCGCTTATTCTTCATCGTCATCAGCGTCATCGTCATCGTCATGGCTATAGTAGGTACCTTGCATGTGCTGTGCACGCCGCCGCACGCCGACAAGGCTCGGTCTTAAGGTGTTTCGCCCCTAAAAGTTTCCAGGAAATTGAATGCAATGTAGCGTGGGGAGAATGTGAAGCTTCACACATCAGTGAATCTGGGCATTTAAATCAGCGTCTCAGGTGCAACACCGGAAAAACGGGACCAAAAGTCATGTATAGCTTCTAATGCTGTGGCCAAACGTGTCGCTGACACGGGCCACATAATTGACTTGAATTCAGCAAAAATCTTCACCACCGAAAAATCAGAGTTACATATTCAATCTACGAATACACTAAACCGGACACGTGGCAATGTGCCAGCAGGCGTATGAGAGATGCCAGCGCAATCTGACCACTATACTTAAAGTGGTCACGAAGCACTTTGCCAAGTAGTCATCGAATGCAGTAAGGTAGAAACACGACCAGGATTTCGAGAGATGTGTACTTGGCGCCATCTCTCGTCGGCGACAGCGGTGGCCTGCCGTAACTGAATGGGAAAGAGGTGAAAAAAATCATATCTCCTGAAAAAATGCTAGTTACCAAAAACGACTCCCGCTTATATGTAGCAGATACCTATTGGAACATTCTGGTAAAATTACAGTGTCGTACTACAAACCATGTAGCTTCCCAGAGTGTTCAATATTTGGTGGGTCCACCAGAAATGCATACTTTGACGAACGGGGCGCAGTCGCCGCGGTCGCGTGCGCCGTACCTTTACAGGTGATTAGCCGACTGTTCATACCTTTGTACGCGTTGTGGTCTCATCGCAAAAACTGCGTGGAAGTACAGCACTCAGTGCATTTCTTTCGTTGCAGCACCCACGTTTGCTGAAGGAGTGAACTGCTAACTTTATTTCTTATAACATTCCAATTTGTTGCTATCGCATTCATTGCTTCGTCCTTGCGGCCTGCATTGACGACTGCGTGAACATGCGACATGCGACATGAGACAATAGATGGATGACAGGCCGGGCCCATGAAATACAACGCAGTGGCCAATACGTGCCTAAAACAAGGCTAACAGTACTCAAAACCAGTGCGAAATAAACCAATGAGGTCTAAAATGATGTAGATTAAAAGATAACCAAGAGTTAATCGCAATAATTTACCTGAAACCGCGATAAACGCTTCTGAAACATGCGGCTGATAGCTGCGCCGCGCAAGAGAAGGCGCCACCACCTTGGCAAGCACGTGATTGCCAACGGAATCTCTGGGTTGCCTGTGCTACGCATTTTTTCAGTTTTGGCAGTAGTGGAGCTGCATTAAGGGTAGGATTTAGAACCACATTAAAACCTACGGAAGAATGAAATAACTAACTCTTTCGTAATAAAATCGACACGGCTGAGAGTACTATGTGACTACTGTAGGGTAGTAGTGGATATCTGATGTGCATATGGTTAGAGACAGCTTATAAGCTGTCTCTCACCATTTGTACATCAGATATCCACGAAGCAACGTTTATTCAACCAACACACGCAAGTGCTGCGGACGCTTAAGCTCTAAATACTTGTAACTTGCGTCGTTATAACTTATACAAAGGCAAGTCACAATGCAACGCGAACTGCAATAATACACTCTACGTTGCGAAAAATGCTTCACATCTAAAAATCACTCCGGCAACGAAAAAGAAAATAATTTCGTAGAAAAGCCCTTGTGTGTCAATCTGCCAACGTACCCAGAAATAAATATTTCGATATTCTCCGCCACTGAAGCCACCAGCAAGATTTTAAAGATGACGATCTCTTACAAACCAACGAATGCCGGATATATATATATTGACCCTGTGGAAGCCATGGACCTCGTGCCACATGAGGTGTCCAAGGTTCCTTTTTTAAAGACGATAGTCTTTCTTGGATACTTCAACGCAGAAACGTTGGTCTGGCTGTCTGTCTGACTGTTCCCCGATTCAGCTACTCGGCCAAAGTTTAACCACTTTCTGAACGCCCAGCCATCTTGAACTGGTGTTTGCGTTCATACTTGTGAACATTTTCGATTAAAAAGCAAATACTACGCACATCTGAGGCGCAACATTAATATGTAAGTATCAGGTCGTGTGTTTCTTTATTAGAAAATGCATAGACACGTAATTCTAAAGACCCTAGTGTTTTTTAGGCTGCGCTGAAAATGCGACGCTGTGCACGAAGTGCGAAGCTATGCACGAAAAAGCCATGTGCAGACGAGAAGGTGCTGCCGCTGGCAGTGGCCCTTGGTTCAGCACAAGCTCATGTTTTTCGATGGCGTCCATATCTCGCGCAGCGCCTCCTCTATTTTATCATTGCCAGCCAGGTGCGGCCGATTCAACATAGAGTAGGCGCTGTCTGAGGAAAGGCAAAACATAGTAGTATGGCCGGCACACGACTATCCTCTTTCGACGACATTTGCAGCGAAGCACGCAGATACGCGGCCAATTTTTAGGAGCGAAGCTCCTTAGGCCGGCACCCGTTCGCCGTTGAAGCTCCCTGGATGCGTCGCCGGCTCAGAAAGACAATGAAACGCCGTGCGCGCCGAACGCCGAGCGGTTTGCTTCTAGCGCACCAGAAATTCGAGGTTAAAACAAATCAGCTCTGTGCACAACTGGTTATAATGGTCGTCTTCATTTTCACCATCGTGAATTGTGAAATGACAACCATCATTTTGCGCAGCACGGGCGCTTTGTCTAAGGTAGCAGTAGACGCTCTTCCCTCGCGGCGCCGGCGCAACAACAAAAAAAATTAAAAATAAAAAAGACACGGCACGCGGTGCAAGGCGCTCGCGGCGTTCGGCGCGCGTTGCGCAAAAAACAAGGTGCGCGGCGCAAAAACAGTTCGCTTTTATAAACGACAATAAAATTTACCGAAAACCATGTTTGTACATATGTATATATATAAAAAAAAATAAGGACCCACTTGACATTACTTAGGGCTCCTCACAGAATATGGATAGTCGTCCTCAGAGACGTAAACGTGAATATGATGAATACGATAAGCAGCTTGGCAAGGATGCGGAACGCAAAGCCAGAGCAGCGGCAGCAAGATGAGCCCGGCAACAGGGTCCTGCGGTTAAAGCACGACGAACTGAGCTACAAGAGTTACGCCGACAGGATCCTACCGTACGTGCTAGAGCGGCCGAATCTAAGCGCCGACGCCGCCAACCGTTTCAAAATGTACATAGTCGTTTGCTTCCCTTTTTCTAAGGAGCTTCGCTCATCGGTTGTATTCGTACTCGGAACAACTGCTAATTTTTAGATGTGAAGCATCTTATGGCGAAGTTCAATCCGGTGGTGGTGGTGGTGGTGGTGGTGTGCGGCGTGACCACCCAGACTGCGCATGTGCAAACCCTCTCCACGCACCTCCTCTCCTACGCTCCCCCCTCTCTCTCCTTTGGGAATCCCTCCCGCGGCGTTTACACACACATTGCGCATGCGCGTCCCCTCCCCCTCTCTCTCCTTTCCTACGCTTCCCCCTCTATCTCCTCTACGCATCCCAGCGCGCCGTCCACATCCCCACTGCGCATGCGCGTCCCCTCCCCATCTTTCTCTCCTCTAGGCATTCCTCCCGGCGGCGACCACACCCCCCACTGCGCATGCGCGTCCCCTCCCCCCTCTCTCTCCTCTCCTACGCTCCCCCCTCTCTCCCTTTGGCATCCCTCCCGCGACGTTTACACCCCCCTTGCGCATGCGCCCCCCCCTCCCCCATCTCTCCTCTCCTACGCTCCCCCTCTCTCGCCTCGCAACGCCGACGCAGGCAGCGTCTGCTAGCGAGTTTCTTGATTGAAAAAAAAAACCGACTGCTCGGGAAGCCGCCCGTGTCCAAGGACTCGAGGCCGTCACCTAGGCTGGGGTGCTTGTAGCCCCGCCCCGTACAATTCCGCCGGGCATTGTCAATAAAGTTTTTACGCACTCACTGCTCGCGCTGGCCACCCGTATTTATAGGCATTGTATCTTGACCTGCAAGGTTGTGCCGGTGGGAGATCTCTCCTGTGCGTTGTCGAACAATAAAAATTCGCAGCGTGCGCGTTAACTAAAAGCGGACTGCGGGTCTCTTTGTCCAATCGGAGCCTTCTGTCTCTCATTGCCCATTAGCAGCGCTGGCATGTTCCTGTAGGAAACACCGGTCCATCACTGCGTGATTGCGCCTCGCCAGATTTCTCTCCTGCGCAACGCCTCGATGAGCGCCAGCGTCAACGCCGCCGCCAGTGTAAGCGTTAGCGCCCGCTGCTTCGCATCTACACATGGTTCCCTTTAGCGGGAGATGGTGTAATTTTTTCCACCTATTCACTGTGGCTCTTATTCATAGGCGTGCGCATGGGGGGGGGGGGGGGGGGTGCTGCCCCTTACACTGACAACCAATGCTGACAACCGACCGGTAGTGAAAGCCCAACGTAACGGGCCACACCTCGCATCAGTCATCCTAAAAGCCTCCGTGCTTGGTCTGGTTACATTTCAGAGTCCGGCTGCCTATCTAAGTAGCATTATTTGTAATCTGCAAAACAAAAGTACTGCATAAAGAAATTAGCTTTCCATTTTATCCTTTAAAGGGGCCCTCTAACACTATTCAACCCCGCACTTTTTTACTCGTGGGTTGTGTAGACTGAAGTACAGACAGATTAATGCCGCAAGAACGGTAGTGATAACGGCACGCAGTCCTAAGTTATTCGGTTTAGAAAATTCAAAATACAAGAAAAAAAATCCCTACCCTCAACTTGATTTTCGCGCGGTCACCTGACCATATTCCACTTGCCCTGTGACGTATGCGGGGTGCCCAATGAAGTGAGGTAGAAGCGCCTACGTAGGGGAAGCTCGCACACCATTGTTGCTTGTCCTTTCCAACGTGTTGTTGACGTCGTCAACATAGTAACAAACGTGGTGCCTGACTTGTCAGAACGTGAGCGGGCGCTACTGTTTCGAAGCGAGGTATTTTCTGCTGTTCTTTACAACATTCCATGTCACTCCCTCCTCCTCATTCTGATGAGTTGTTCGGTGAGCCGCCCGACGAACTACAAGGGTGCATTCAACCCCTTCAACAACAATGAAGAGCCTACCGCACGTGCGAAAGAGGCAGCTCGCAAACGCACAGAAGCAAGAAGAGGAAACAGAGAGAGAGGGAAGCCTGTCGTATGGACATTCGACCCGCGCAAGCCGAAATGGTCGCCAGCGTCTCTGTCGGGCTTTGTAGTCGTAGTGATCTTTTTTTTTTTTTTTTTTTTTTTTTTTTTTTTTTTTTTTTTTTCTTTTTTTTTTTTTTTGCGGCCGCGTCTGTTCGGGGTTCAAAGAAAAAGCACAGGAAAGAAAAATGAAACACATTAGTAATCTCAGTTCTGATGGCACCAGACGATCTCTTCTAACGTTACACTTATCCAATCATAGGCTGCTGCCAATATTCGTCATTTCCGCCCGCAACAGTTCTAGCGAGCGCCACTACGTGCTGATGCGTTCGGCAGCGATGTAGTGATTTTATGTCGTGATTAAAATACTAAATCGTTTGATATCGGCGCTTAGACCTATGCTAAAATTATCCCCAGCCATCACTCTACGCAGAACACAAATAAAAATAGGGGCTTTAAAATTGTTGGAGGGCCCCTTTAAGCAAACAACAATAAGATAATGATTATTGCTGAAACGGTGGCGCTTAAATGTCTCTTACAAACTCTTCATCGAGCAAGAGGCAGGCTTAAGCAAATGATGAGCTGGTACGAATAGATGGATGGGTTAATGAATGAATGAATGAATGAATGAATGAATGAATGAATGAATGAATCCACGCAGAATCTGTTGTGGGATTGTGTAAGTCAGAGGTCGGCAGCCTGCGGCCCATGGGGCAGTAATATGCGGCCCCCGGCGCCACGCCAACCCCCCCCCCCCCCCCCCACACACACACACACTCCCCTCCCCTTGTCACTTCTGACCTGAAGGCCGATATGGCAGTTCTGACCTCAAATGGAGTTTTTGCTTGTAACCTATGTTTGTAAATGGCGACCTTGGGACATGCGGGCTGAAAATAAACCACATTTCTATTCGAGTTTTGTACATTGTTGTAAATTCGCCGAATTTTTCTTTTCCTGTAGTTTATGCGCTCAGTTAATGCATTCGGTAAGTGTCACCTCAGTACCCGCCGTGGTGGTCTAGTGGTTATGGTGCTCGACTTCTTACCCGCAGGTCGCAGGGTTCGAATCCCATCCGCGGAGGCCACATTTTTGATGGAGGCGATAATGCTTGAGGCCCGTCTACTTATGATTTAAGTGCACGCTAAAGAACCCCAGGTGGTCGAAATTTCCAGAGCCCTCCACTATGGCGTCTCTCATAATCATATCGTGGTTTTGGGACGTTAAACACCAACAATTATTATTAAGTGACACCTCAGTATATGCCCTGGGAAAGTGCCACCTCATAGCGGCATTCATTGATCCAAGACACTCCAGCAATACACCTTGTATGAAGATTTTTTGTCACTTCAAAGTCCCCGTAATCCCGTGAGTTCCTGTTTTGTTTGGCTTTACATCTTGTATTGCTGATTGCTTCTCTGTTGATCAATACTAATTATATTTAGAATTTCACAAATCAAATATGATTTACGAAACCGTCAAGCACTCATATTTTTCATCTTTCTTGCACCTTCCGTAAAAATAAATAGAGCCCGGGCTCCATTTATTTGTTTGAAAGGTGGAACTATCTAAACTTTGTTTGGGCATAAACCAATTCAGCCTTTTTTGAAAGTGGCCGTCAAAAATGGCGTTTTATCGACAAAAAGTTCTCATGGATAAGGATTCATCGATTAATGGCTTAGGTGGGGGACGATTATTTGTTAATCGACTAAAGAATTTAATCGACCATCTCTGCTTTCGTTCTCGTGTTCCGTTCAGTCGCGTTACTTATGACGAGGCGTGTGGAGTTGACTGCAAGGGTTAACAGTCGCGGATGGGTCATTCCGTGCCAAGTGAGTGAACAACTTTATTCAAAGCAGCGGATTGAGGCCTGGGCGTAGGCCGCGCTAGGAGTGGTGGAGAGACCCTGTCTCCCAGCCACCTCCCGTACTCGCTGGATGGCCCATATTTGATCTTGCCGATCTGAGCTGATCAGCGCGGCTTTCTATCGCGCCCCAAGCTGTTCTGGGGAGGCTGCATTTTCATCCTGTATTTTCGCGCATTCCCATAAAATCTGGTCTAGGGTGGACATGTTTCATGCTACATAACTGACACGAAGGAAAGAAGTGTAAATTTAAGGGCTCGTTTTTTCTTTGTTAGACACCGTATTAGTTCTCATTAATAACTTACACGAGTCATCTGGGTAGATGCGATTCAGTGCACCGGGTTGGGAAACGTCCTGGTTTGAAGTCGCCTCCAGTCAACCTCCGGAGATCTGTCTAATTTGGAGCTAGGTGGTGGAAATCTGCGCCTCCACTTTTACTATAACTGGATAATGTCCCAGAACCGAAACACTCTGTCCTTCTCCTTCCAGGGCTCTCCTGCCGGTTACCTCGGGGGGAACTCCTTCGCGAGCGCGGTAAGTGAGACCTCGCGCGACGCGGTGGGCTTCCTCGTTGAGGTTGGGAACGGAGGATTCACAGGAGGTGTGTGCTTAACAAATATTTTCCGAGCACTGAAGTAAGTTTGGAAATCTTACGAGAAAAAATAACAAAATTGAGGAAATCTTCATTTGGGTCCACACTGAGACGCCAATAACATCATGTGGTGCCCCGATCGAAAATCAAATTTGTACTTTAATCAAAAGCAAATATATAGTTTTTCTTACATGGTAAGTTTTATCATTGCATTCTTGTCCAAACCAAGCTTGGCGGAACTGTATCGCAGCGTGCGCAGAGCGTCCGGCACCTGGAGACATGCGCGGCCAGGTGATGCCCGCTTCGTTCAGGGCAACTTTGACAGCAGCCAACTCGATCCTCTTGCCTTGGAGGACGACCTCGCAGCTCAAGTAGAGAACCGCGGCTCGCTGCTCGTCGCAGTAGCCCGATACCCGGACTTAGATGCTCTTGAAAGGACACAAAAGTGAATGGGTAAATTAATTTAGACTGTTAAATTATAGCGTTGCCATTTTCAGGGTGTGTTGGTAAACTGAATTCGAAAATATATTCAGCGCTAGCAGACAAGGACATCAGAGGAACGACGCCACAGTGCGCTAACTTTCAACGTAGTCTTCACCGGCCAAGTTAGTCTGGAAGGCTAACCTGGCCGTAGGTTCGGACGCCACAGTTCGCTGTTTTTGCCTTCTTAGGGATGCTGGCGCGTAAGCCTGGCGGGGTCTTCTGCCACAGGGATTCCGTGCGGCTGCTGCTGATCGCTAGGAAGTCTCTCCCCTTCGTGCTGGCGTCTAGTGACCTTCCTGGAACTTCCAAGGTGGCCCTCAGGAGAACTTCCACCACCCGCGCTCTGCTCAAAGAAGCCGTGCAGTTGTTTGGTGGACTTGCCCTTTAAATCGGGCATAACATCAAAATCATAAAAGGTATGAGAAGTGAGCGGCAAAGACACGCCCGGGTGGTGAAAGTTCTCCTGAGGGCCACCTTGGAAGTTCCAGGAAGGTCGCTAGACGCGATCACGAAGTAAAGAGACTTCTTAGCGATCAGGAGCAGCGGCGTTTGCTTAACGTTCGCGTTTGCTCATCGTTCAATGGTTATCCCGATAATGAGTTCAACGGTTAACCCGACCTGCTTGTGCTTACATCA
Organism: Rhipicephalus appendiculatus; assembly: GCA_030522465.1. Classification (NCBI taxonomy): domain Eukaryota; kingdom Metazoa; phylum Arthropoda; class Arachnida; order Ixodida; family Ixodidae; genus Rhipicephalus; species Rhipicephalus appendiculatus. The sequence goes on from JALIZH010015775.1 coordinate 35,769, forward strand.
TTTGCGCTGTGCTGTCTTCGCCACATTTAACAGCGAATATATTAGTCAAATCATAAAAACGGCTGTCGTCCGGAGAAATCGTCGCCGCGCTGTTGCCATAGCAACCGTCACAGCTTCGCACCACCCTGGATTCACCGCGCCTCGCTACCGCAACGTCACTCCCAAGCGGCGCATGCGCCGAAGCGACGCCGTCACTGAGCCGACGGGCGAGCCGCCGCGCCTGACTACCGCGACATCTGGGGTGACGACACACCGAGCCGTGCATGCGAGGCGCAGCAGCTATGTAGAGACCGCGCCAAGTTTAATATTGGTGTCGCCTAGCAACCGTACGCCATAAAATACGCCATTAATAGAGTTGCTGCGCAGTTGCGGGTCTTCGGAATCGCTATAAAGGAGCCGCGCCTCGTCGGGCCGAGGCAGTTCTGGCCATGGACCGCCCGAGGAAGGTCCGCACATGCGAATAAGAGGCTACTTGTCGCGAGCATCGATCAGCTTCGCTGTTTCAAGTCTTGTGCGGCCAGTGCAAGCTTTTAATTTGAATTACTCAGTGCTGCTGTATGCAGTATAATCAGGGGCGGCACCAGGAATTTTTAACTGGGGGGCGCACCGACCACAAGTGAGTTCCTTCTGGGGGACAGGGAGGCAGGGAACTTATGCAGTGTGTTTTGACTATGTTCGCTCTTGGGGGGGGGGGGGGTCAAAGGGGGGAGGGGGGGCTTTATTCCCTCCGTACCCCGAACTGGCGTCCGCCCCTGAGTATAATTACTCGCTGCCAAGAGCTCCGACGCGTCCCTGCGAGGTGGCGAAAGTATGTCTTGTCCTTGGAATGCACGCTAACAAATATGCGTCTTGCTTCATGTTCGCATGTTTCGCACGGGATGAACGAGAGAATGGGAAGCATCCTAGGTGTTCATCTTTGTTGGCCGCAGCCATATGGCGTCAACCAATAAAGAAGCCGAGGAAGTTTAGTTGAACAGACAAATGGGCGAGTTCGTTAGGCTTCATCTTAAAAACAACACAAACAGCACACGGACGAAGGAAGAGAAACGGGATGTGTGCGGTGACGCTTGGTCCCTTACCGTTTGTCTTCCTTCGTCCATGCGATGTTTGCGCAAAAGATGAAGCCAATGAAATCATATGAAGTGTTATTTGTAATTTTTAATTTAGGATGGGATAACTATATTATCAAGATAAATTACAATGCACGAAAACATAACTTGCCGCTGATGAGATACGAGGCGTATTTTTCCGTATTTACACGATTGTAAGTCGAATTGTATGTAGAACGCCACCCTATAATCGCAAGAAACGGTAAAAAAAAAAAAACACAGTACAGCAACAACGAAAGAAAAAAAGCGCCAGCGCATTTCATAAAGGAAGTTTAATTACGACGTCACTGAAAAAAACAAAACAAAAAAAAAACATAGAATTCCGGTGTGCAAAGATGGCGTCACGGCAGTGCTTCACAGCTATGCAGAAAAGCTAGCTTCACGGCACCACGCGGTAATCATTTTTAGAAAATTTTCCGCGAACAGTTGTTGAAGGTGGGGGTTAAACACTAGAAAATACTGTATATGTTACAGGTAGAGTCGGAAAGTAAACAATGTCGTAACCATGCCACAGTGTGCCTGATTTCTCGCTTGTCTCGGTTTCAGTTGTAAGTAGACCTTACAACCGAAACTAGTAGTTTCGGTTTCGACTGCAAGTCGACCGAAATTTGTGCCCTCACAGCACCGTCCTAGGAACTCAGACGGAAACTCGCTACGCGTTAATTACGCATAGTATGCGTTGCATATTTGTTCGTTGTGTTTTTTATGTTGCTTCGGCTGTCTTGTGCATGTTTTGTGGAAAGAGTGATGATAGCGTATGATATTAAAGACGACGTAGTATTATAGTTCATCAACCACTTTTCCCCACGCGCACGTATGGTCTTTTCTATCCTTTTCAGCGTTCAGCCTGTACTGTGTTTGTCTCGTACGTGTTTGGTCACAGACTACTGACTACAGGTATAGGCGTGCGCACGGGGGGGGGGGGGGCACTTCCTCCTCCCTATTATTCACATAATAGGGAGGAGGGGGTGCTGCGACGAACCTTTGCCCCCCCTGAAGGTGAACCCTGCGCAGGCCTATGACTACAGGTGAATGGGTGTTAAAGTAAGGCACGTAATTGTGGCTAGTTATCTTGCCGCACTTGTTGGTCGCTGTCATGCGGCCAACAAATGTGGCGAGATAACTATTGGCATGGTCTTGACCTGCGCACAACTTGCCGCGCACTCCTGGTAAGCGCTTATACCTAACGTGCAAATGATAGTCACTGCTACACCCTTCATCAGGTTACGCCATAGTTTTTCTTCGGTTTGTATTTCAACGAAGGTGCCGCGCAAGCATGATTACGTAGTTGCTTCTATACTGACTGCCGTCGGGACATGGCCAGCGCGAGTACTAATTAAATCGTTACGAGGAACTTCAATACCTTCATTTCAAATTAAAACACGCAAAGTAGAGATTTTCGGAGGCTACAGCTGTGTGCTATAGCTGAAGGATATAGTCCAAGAAACTCCAGCGCGTGTTTTCCAGCAGGCTGCTGGTGGTGGTGTTCTCTTTATTACACCCTAAAAGAGGGTGTCAGTACAATGGCTGGCTGCGTTGGCTTGGAGGAATTATCAGGTCAAAGAAAGAACTACCTGTTGCAACGACAAACAAAGAAACTGTGCTTGGCGATGAAAAAAGAAATAGAAGCAAGGCCATATGGTTGATTGCATCGTGTTGCTTGAATATCATAGAACATTTAGACCTACAGCAGATGTAGCAACTGTTGCCTTAATTTTTGAACGCCTATCACTATGAAGGCAACACTAATAACACAAATAAAGACTGGGTCCTGCTTTTGTTGATCACGGTGCCTCAATGCATCATAAACGCACGTAGGCGGAAAAAACAACGCACACTCAAACGAAGCGACGTAGATAAAAAGCCCGCACATTTATTGACTAGCGATGCGACATAGCTTGTAGGTGAAAAATGGGCGCGTTTAAAACACGTGTGAATGCACACAAGCAAGTTAACAAGTGAGCTTTACGATGTATGCACGTGGTATAGTGGCTCAAATGAAACGATGCGAGGTCGTCGTGAAGGACACCGTGCCGGAGGGCGCAGCGTCAGGTGTCGCCTCAGGTACAACTGATGTGCTTTCCACTGCAGGCGGCTGAGTTGACGTATCTGTAGCAGCGGGAAGAGCCGTCTGCGTCACCTTCAACGATGTTGGGCTCCGTACGGTCGTAGGGACCACTGAAGTCGTGGACGGAACGGCAGACTGCGTGGAAACCGTATCCGAAGCCGGCGAATAAGTAGTTGCCGCCGGACCATTGCTGGCAGGCACAGGCGTAGTTGTGCTGGACTCGGCAAGCTGCGTGGCGGCAGCCGAAGTCGAAACAGTTGCTCGCGTCTGGTCTCTAGGAATAGAAACTGATACGTCCGCCAGTGTAGTAGGTAGGACAGTATTACCGGCAGTGGTGATCTCTTGGTACAAGTCCGAGGTAGGCTCTTTAGGAATGGCCGTAGGGTTATCTGACCAAGTAGCAGTTGCATCTGGTACAGTGAAAGGGTAGGCGCGCAGGGCAGGGACAGCCGGAGCAGGGCCCTGGCCACACAGGCTGCTCTTCAGGATAGACATTCCTACAGTGGTTGTTGGAGCAGCTGCAGTAGTTACTGCTGGTGTAGGACTGGACGTTGTAGTGGCCAGTCCTGAGAAAGGACATACCGGCTGGTGGTTCACGTCTCCCTGTCCTGCGGGCTTCTTTTTGGACGACACCAACGTTTGGGTGTGGTAAAATTGCGGCGGTTATGGTGCGGACGAGTATTGTGGCTCTGGCCGTGATGGGCGGTGTGGTTGAGGACAGTGAAAACGTGCGGGGTTGTGATGATGCGCGCTGGGGCTGTGTGCGCCAGAGGTTGAGGGGCTGTTCCAGCCCGGGGCCCCGTTCAGAAGGGACACCACCGGATGGATCACACGGCCGACGACGTTCCCGATGTTGTTGAAAACTTGCTGCGGCATCGAAGGGGATTGCTCCTTGGGAACGAACGTTGACGCAGGCATGATCAGAGGGTTCATAGGTAGTTGGATGATGCGACACACCATGTATGGAACAGTTTTCACGTTCGTTGCTGCTTGCACGGGCACTGAAGAATGCTGGTGATGATGGGTTGGGTGCTGTTGTCCCTGCGCTTGAAGCTGCGACGGTAGTGTGTTTGATGTCGGTGGTCTGGACATGATGCTGGTGGCTGACGGGGCCAGCGTGGGTCGGTGCCTGATGGTGGACGCCTGGGTGAGGATGGTGATGGTGCGCGTGCTGGGGGTACGGGATGGTGAGGCACGCCGTGGTTGTGGTGTCCGTGAGTATGTACGCCATGGTTATGACCAGGCGTGGCCGTGGTAGTAGTGCGAGCCGTATGTTCGAGAGGCCGGGTCTTGCGCTTCCACCGCGAGCAGGAAGACGGCCAGCAACGCAAAGTGACGTGGGTTTCATCCTGAACGGCCGTTTGATCCTGCAAAGAATGCGAAGAACTGTCAATCTGCCCCGCTTATAAACTACCGATACCGAACGGAAAACTTCACCCTCCTCGAGACACTGCGAAAAGAGAATTTCTTACCTATCCTACATCCCCGATCGCTTCGTGAACGCAGGCTGTCGGCAATGCGGCAGCTTTGTTTTATAGCAGTGTGGCACCCTCAGCGCGCTCGGATTCGCTGATCGCGCAAACGCTGTCACCGTGACGGGAAGCACGATAAGGTCATTCGTAGCAAAAAAAAAAAAAAAAAAAAAAAAAAAAAAAAAAAAAAAAAAAAAAGCAGTTTTTTGCTCATTTTGGATAAGCCATAGAGGTAGGCGTATTGAAGAACTGTGATTCTGCGTTAGATAATGGTATAAATGCCCGTCACGTGAAAATCGGGAAGCAGTGCGCATACAGTGAGATTTTAGAAAGCGTGATTACAACAGGGGGTTTCTATAGAAGTCCCTTCACGTTAACAGATCAGCGCTTTAATTATTAGAAATTCACTGATCTCGAATAGTTAACACTCCTGAAAACACGTAATTGATTGACTGAGGTCAGAGGGACTAGTAAGTGCATGTCCATATGAAGAAAGTCACGAAGTAAAAGCCAGCACCGAAATGTCGGCAGGCTTTCTTCAAACTGGTGCTCTGAAGGGCAATATGAAAGATATTTATTACCCTTCCATATATACTCACATTCAATGCTAATTAAGTGCAACAAAAGAGGAAACATAAGAAACAGCTGGATCTGACAAATTCATTGAACATGTTTCATTGAACAATACGACTGCGAATGCAGAACAGAGCAAGCGTAAACGAGTCATGGCTTACCACTCCTTTGGCAGCGACAGTGTCGGAAGTTTTTTCGATCGTTAACATGAGCGGATTTCGAGTTTTACGAGGTTATCACGGTTTTTGAAGATTAGCCCATAATATTATCTCTCGCTTACCGCTGGTCTGCTGCGCGTGCGCGGTCATCTAGTATTTATCGAATACGTTGAGCAACATTAAAAAATGGCGTGCCCGAAGAAAAAAAAATGTCTTCGAAAGTAAACTGTTAGGTGCAGCGGACGTCCATCAAGGCTAAAATCACGCGAATAAGTAGTTGGTTGACCGAAGTTCTCTCATTAGCTTTTTTAATTAATTGCGTCAGATATTTCAATGCACGAATTGTCTCCAGTGAGCTCGCTCGAAGGGCGTACCCACGTTAAACGACTTTTCAAGGCCACACCAATTTCAAGACATTTATTTACGAAGTGCGCAATGAAACATGTGGACGTAGCAGGTACTGTACTTTGCTTCAATGCGCAAAGCGGCGGTTTGTTACAAAAGTGGGTTTTTACCGCATGTTTGATGGCGCACATCTAAAAAACCTGCCACACTCAAGATTCCATCCGAAATGGGTATGCCTTGCAAGCTGCGCAGTTACAATTCGTCAGTAGCAATGTGTACCAATTAATTAACATTATTACTGCCTCTTAGGTAGGTAAACTTTCGTTAGCGCAATTCCAGTACTTATTTTTACGTACGCCGCACCTGACCGTTTTCATTTGAAGAAACAGTTCTTTTCTTCAGAAACTACATTTAAATAATACTTATGTATGGGTAAACAAACCTGGTATATAAAGCCTGCTGAATATTTTTTTTTTCAGTTAAAGCAAAACGTCTTATCCTTTTCTTTTTTTCACTTCTCTGATCTGACCGTTTCTTTTCGAAGGAACATTTCTGTTTTTCAGAAACTATATTTAAATAAGACTGAAATATGTGTAAACACACCAGGCATATAAAGCCTGCTCAATATATATATTTTTTTTCAGTTAAAGCTATGCGTCTTATCCTTTTCTTTTTTTCTCTTCACTTCTTTGATCTGGCCGTTTCTTTTCGAGGAAACATTTATTTTTTTCAGAAACTATATTTAAATAAGACTTAAGTATGTGTAAACACGTACACCGGGTATATAAAGCCTGCTCAATATATTTTTTTGTCAGTTAAAGCTAAGCGCCTTATTCTTTTATTTTTTCACTTCTCTGTTCTGTTCTACTCTATTTTAACTGGCTCGCTGTGGAGAGATTGATGTTTATATTACATCACCTACTCCATTTTTATTAGTTCTGCAGCGAAAAAAAAAAAAAGCTGTTACCCAAAATAGTAAATGAACTAATCTAAAAAAAGCATGTTGATCTTCAGGACCTCAATAAAGTTTAACATACCATATATATATATATATATAGCACACTGAGAGAAGTTGAAGTAACATGGTAATGTCGAGAGATAAGCAGGAAGAACAGAGGAAGATCCTCAGACAGGCTGGCCAACGTTTCGATAGGAGGACAAAGATAGGTCCACCTATCTAAAAACGTCGGCCAGCCCGTCTGAGGCGCTTCCTCTGTTCTTCCTGCTTATCCCAATGCGTGTTTCCAACTGTCGGCTCCCATCTTGATCATGGTGATGTAGAGCACTCACTGATTCAAACGAGACATCAACTTTTTTTTTAGCATAACGACTGGTATGCGCGATTGGTCGAGATAAGGACGTCACATCGCGACGAAACTAGCCTCTAAAGATAATGTTGGCTCTGATCTACGCGTTCGCGTCGAAATTACACGCCGATATGACCCGAACTGAAGACTGCGGAAACGAAAGTAAAGGCGTTACCTCGCCCTAAATTGTTCCGTTTCAATCCGTTTGCACTGAGCAGTTCGCTCGCAGGAGTTCACATGACAATAAACCGTCGACACACTCACATTTCTAGTTTTTATTCCCAACTTATATGGATGAATGCAGTCTTGACAATTAGCTTAGTTAACCAAATCTACCGTGGTACGTAGCTTACCACGTAACGCGTCGCGCTGTCAAGCTAGAGGGTGCGGGTTCGACTCCCGATCACGGTAGCCGCATTGTGATGGGAACAAAATGCGAAAGGACACTCATGTCCTTAGGTTAGAACGCCCTGCTGTGGGTTACATTAAGGAACTCCGGGTGCTTTCAATTAATCCGCACTATCTCGCTAAGGCAGTGCCTCATAATGACATCGTGGTTTTGGCACGTAAAACCCCCCGAGATTATTATAGCCTAGTTACCTAACCTTAATGTTGCCGTGCGGTATACCTCCAACTCTCAAGCGCTTCAAGAGGCCGTCTTAGTATAAACAGTGTATTTCTACAAATTTTAGCTTTGATGCTTTAGTAATAATATGTGGGGTTTAACGTCCCAAAACCACGATGTGATTATGAGGGACGCCGTAGTGGAGGGCTCCGCAAATTTCCACCATCTGGTGTTCTTTAACGTACACTGACATCGCACAGTACACGGGCCGCTACCATTTCGCCTCCATCGAAATGCGATCGCCACGGCCGGGATCGAACCAGCGACCTTCGCGTCAGCTGTCGAGCACCCTAACCGCTGCACAACCACGGCGGGCAGCTTTGGTGCTTTCAACTTTCAAGACAGTCAATTCTTAATACAAACGCCTAAATCTCGGACAGCATCAATTAAAAAAAATGAAATTTATATGGCTTGTATCCCTTAACAGCAAACCTGTATCCTTGGTAAGTTAGTTTTGATAGAGCCAATAGTTCCGATTAGTTATCGTTTACACCTTTAGCGAAATTAAAAAAAAAACTGTAATTTTGTTTGGACGCGCCTAATAAGCCGACAGTGCACCTTGACGTAATGCACAAATTTTCCGTGGCATACTCAATATATTTCCCGTGTGTTACCAAACCAATTCCAATTAATGATAATGATATTTGGAGTGAATTGTTTGTGTTTTCCGGGGCTCGGGATCATTTTTAACAAAAAAAAAAATGCTTGAATCGGTACCAGGCAATGACGACAACAACAACGAATGTGTGCGCACTAGGACACAATGTAAGCTTTTCTTTTTCTTTTTAGGGGCGAAGCTCCTTAGAGTGTGGGTCGTTCCCTCCTCGGTAATAGTATGTTGTAGTAGCCACTTCTAGTTAGTTTTAAGAATTGCTCACTAGATGGCGTTGTGTGTTTATGTCCTTGGAAATAATATCACTAGATGGCGTTAGCGGTTTTCGTATAGTTGACGATTAAAGAGGATAGATGGCGCTGTTATAATTGGGATCGTCGGGCCGATGCGGTACTCGGAGTCGAGCACCGGAGGTGGACTCCATCGTGATCAACGGTGAGGTGAACTTCACCAGAGAGGAGGTAGTCAGCAAGGGAGCTATTCTCGCGGTGTCCACTTAGTGGACATGTCCACTTCGGCCTCCACTGATTGGCTAAGGTCTGCGAGCAGCGCGCCGCCTGTTTCCGGTCTATCTTCCGCAACGTCATTTTGACGACACGCAGCTTTCACAACTCTCGACACAAATGAGAAAGACAGAATGCGTTTCGTCGCAACGAATGCTGGCCCCAGAGATCCGCTTGTGGCCGCACATCTCGGAGGCCGTGCATGAACTCTGATCACGATAGCCCTTGAATTAGGTTTAACGCGGCCGCCCGCCTGACGCACCTGGAAGGTCGGTACGCATTCCCTGCATCGTTCTTCAAACCTCTCAACACGTTCATACGCAAGTTCAGACTTGCCAAGTTTATTTAAGAGTCCAGTTATTGTACATTTCGTCCACTTTCTTTCTCTTTATGCTGGGAATGTGCTGGCGGGTTCGGTGCGTCGACGGGGTCAAGAGCGGCATGACGTCACGGCTCGCCGCTTTTTCGAATAACTGAATGCACTCCGCCGAAGTGGACATGTCCACTAAATGGACACCGCGAGAATCGCGCCCCAGCTCCACAGTGCTCTCGTGTGAGTCGCATGCAAAACCAGGGCAGCCGGTATCTGCGGAGCATGCGGCGGCTCCGGTACTCACGGCGGCACAACCCATAACCAAGGACGCGTGGCTTTCACAACTCACAGCAGCGTTCTGTGGCGATGCATGCGGAGGCGAGGCGTTGCGTCGAGCACTAGTGTGGACTTCGGCGTCTGAGTAGGTGGCATCGTCTTCCTCTGTCGTGGAACGCGAACTGGCGTTGTCGCTGAGGCTGGGAGCGCCCGGAACACAAATCGGCGACGCTCGTGCCCAGCTCACGACCGGACACCCAGGATCATGCAAAGACGTGACACGTGTTGTCACGTCTTTGCGTGATCGAGTGGGCAATGTACGGGGGGATTCACGGTTACCCGAATGATCCCTCCGAGCTTCGCCTACTCGCCATCATTCACTTCGTGGATATGCTGTGATTTTTTTTCATTTGCCATTACGCATTTTCAGTTTAAGGGCGCTCCTGTTAAAGAGTTAGATTCATCAAACGGAACGCACGTGACTTTGATTTGGTTGTTCAGTGGGGTCTTTCAGGCTTTGTAACGCTGTTTTATGTTACATCGAACAATTTCGTCCCTGTTCACAGGATAGCGTTGATGAAGGTTTAAGAGATGGTGCTGCAATCTACAAGCGCTGAAACTGCTCTCACAGTAGGCCCGTAACGCACGCGCGAATAAATTCTCGGGTTTTAGTTGCCAGGATCACGATATAATTGTGAGGAACGCCCTACTGCGGGGATCCAGATTAATTTTGACCACCCTGCGGTTCCTAAACGTGCGCCTAAATGAAAGTACGTGGGCGTACTTTCATTTTGTATCATTCGAAATGCTGCCACTAAATGACAGCGGCAACCAAACCCGTGGCGTCACATCAAGCAGGGCAACGCCCAAGTAATTCCAGCTACCGCGGCGGGCAACTATACAGCACAATTCAGAGAGGGGATGATGATTAGTGGGGTTTTATGGCGCAAGGGCCAGGGTTGGCCAAAGAGCGCCATGTCTTTGGATGTGGTGTAAGCGTTGACCAATGCGTTTCATGATGGGATGTAATTTGGCTGTAAAGGGGCCCTAAAATCACGCGCTATATTGTAGCGTAAAAGTATATACGGTATAAAATTATGGCAGTGATACGTGTAGTGGTCGATGGGTGTTTATGCATGACGGGTGATCGTGATTTCAGCATGTGGCGAATTATAATGAGCACAACTGCCTTCTTAAGGCCTTTGAGCCCAAAGGCCATGAGACAGGTGCTTTCTTGATACAACTACCGCAGCAGCAGCAGCCTCTGCTCAGAAGCGGCGCTACGGGTTGCCAGGGAATATGACGTGGAAATTCGGTATGGCTTTTAAAAAAGCAAAGAGTGACTCGTTCTTAAACAGAGGTTGCCTGCCTATAAACATAGCAGGATGGAGTGGGATTTGATGCCGGTATGAAAATGGGAAATACCTTCTTCTCTTAGCGTCTAATTCTGGACATTGCAGCAGGATATGAAGCACGGTCAGAGTCTCGCCGCATTTGTCGCACAGGGGTGGGTCACCACCAGAAAAGAGGTATGAGTGTGTGCTATGTGTGTGTCCTATCCTGAGTCTGCAAAGTGTAACTTCTAAGTGGCGTGTCTTGGATGATGGCGGCCAGATGCCAAGGTGCGGCTTGATAAGGTGTAGCTTGTTTTGTGTTTCCCTATCCCATAGGCACTGCCAGTAAGTCCTGAGTTTCTTCCTTATGAAGGGCTTGAGGTCCGTTGCAGGGACGGCCATTAATGGGTTAACAGCGTTTGAGTTGACGGATGTGGCTAGCTGGTCGGCCAATACATTCCCTTCTATATCCCGGTGTCCCGGCACCCAGCATATCACGACATGCTGTTCCAAAGCTTAAATGGTGCATAGGAGCGAGTACAGCGATGCAATGACAGGATGTTTTAGGTTTTTGAGAGTTTTTAAAGATGTTACGACACTTAGGGAATCTGTGTATACAACAGCATTTTGTAACTTTAGTTCCTTAATGTGCTTAACGGCGACCAATATGGCGTATGCCTCTGCTGTGAAAATGCTTGTGCATGGGTGCAGGGCTCCGGCATCCGAAAAAGATGGGCCGACTGCTGCGTAGAACACGCCAGCATGAGATTTGGAAGCATCCGTGAAAAACTCGGGACTAGAGTATTTGTGTTGTAATTTGAGAAAATACATCTGGATATCTGCCATAGGCGCGTGCTTCGTAACACCTACGAAAGACACATCGCACTCAATAATCTGCCATTGCCATGGAGGAAACTGGTTAGCGGGAGTCATTAGTTGCTGTTCAAGAAGCGGCACATCCATCTCCTCTGCCAAACCTCTTACACGCAATGAGTACGGCTCTCTTACTCGAGGACGATTATGAAACAGGGTACAGCTGGACAGATCATTTGCAGCAGAGTACGCGGGATGCTCCTCGTTAGCGTTCACTTTCAAAAAATACGCAAAAGATAAGTATGACCTCTGTAAATGCAGGGACCACTCGTCCGATTCCACGTAAAGGCTCTCTACAGGGCTTGTCCTAAAGGCACCAGTACCAAGGCGTATACCCAAGTGGTGTATGGGGTCCAACATTTTCAGGGTGCTTGGTGTCGCAGACTGATAGACTATGGACCCGTAATCTAAACGTGAGCGTATTAGGCTTTTGTACAAATACAAAAGACATTTTTTGTCACTACCCCATGTAGTATGTGACAACACCTTCAGAATGTTGGTTGTTTTCATACACTTGTTTTTCAGATACTTTATATGGGGCGCAAAGGTTAGCTTCGCATCTAAAATCAAGCCAAGGAATTTGTGTTCCGTTTTGACTGGTAGGCGTTGACCCTGCAAGTGGATGTCGGGGTCAGGGTGCAGGCCTCTCTTTCTATGGAAAAGGACACAGGTGCTCTTTTGTGGGTTTAGACTGAACCCATTCTCGTTGGCCCATTTATACACTTTGTTCAGACCAAGCTGTACCTGTCGCTCGCACAAAGATAGATTGCTTGACCTGAAACCTATCTGTATATCATCGACATACGTGGAATAAAACATACCGGGGGGGATGAACAGACGTAAGGAATTCATTTTGATGATAAAGAGCGTGCAACTGAGCACGCCACCCTGCGGTACCCCCGTTTCCTGGATGAATAGCCGCGAAAGAACACTGCCCACTCGCACGCGGAATGTGCGGTTCGACATGTAGCTCTCTATCACAGTCAACATCCTACCACGTATACCTAATTCTGAAAGGTCTCTGAGGATTCCGAACCGCCACGTAGTATCATAGGCCTTCTTCATATCAAGGAATACCGATAGAAAATGTTGACTGTGAACGAAAGCTTCACGTATGTGTGCTTCGATTCGTATGAGGTGGTCGATTGTGGATCGGCCCTCTCGAAACCCGCACTGACATGAGTCAAGCAGTTTGTTTGATTCTAAAAAGTGTAGAAGCCGGCGGTTTAACATTTTTTTCGAACAACTTACAGAGGCAGCTTGTTAAGGCTATTGGTCTGTAACTTGAGACCAAACATGGATCCTTGCCCTGTTTCAGGATAGGGATTACTACAGCTTCTTTCCAGGCACTGGGAATTACGCCGGAAAACCAAGCAGCATTATAAAGAGAAAGGAGTGTTTTTTTTAGTTTCAGAGGGCAGATGCTTCAACATTTCATATACTACTCGGTCGGGGCCTGGGGCGGATTTATTGCAGCAGTTTAGCGATGCCTGCAGCTCAGCCAAGCAGAAAGGCTCATTGTATGCCTCGTACTTCGCACATTTTCGCTGCAGTTTCTGTTTTTCCATTCTTGTTTTGTGCCGCTGGAAGGTTTCAGTGTAGTGCGATGAACTGGACACATTTTCAAAGTGTGCGCCCAGGAAGTTGGCTTGATCTTCCAAGGTGTCGCCTTGTGTATTTACCAACGGGAGTGTATATGTTTCTCGCCCTCTCACTTTTTTAACCATATTCCAGACTTTAGCCTCGTCTGTATACGAGTTGACCCCTGATAAAAACTTACTCCAACTCTCCCTACGAGCCTGCCGGCGCGTCCTCCTTCCTTGCGATTTTATATTTTTGAAGTTCAATAGATTCTCGGCTGTCGGGGAATCTCTGAGTAGCCTCCACGCTCTGTTTTGCTTTTTGCGTGCTTTTCGGCATTCATCATTCCACCACGGGACACGTCGTTTGCAAGATAGACCATTTGTTTCAGGGATACACTTAGATGCAACGTCGATCAGGAAAGCTGTGAAATACTCAACCGCGGCCTCAACGCTTAACCCAGACAAGTCATACCACGAGATATTACTGAGAGTTTGGAATTGCTCCCAATCAGCTCTATCGACCTTCCACCGAGGAGCCTGTGGTGGGAATTCAATATCTCCTGCGGTTTTAAGCAGTATGGGGAAGTGGTCACTCCCATACGGATTTTTAATCACCTCCCATTTAAGATAAGGTAACAGAGTTGGAGAGACGATACTAAGATCTATTGAAGAATAGGTTTTATTGGCAAGGTTATAGTACGTGGGTTCCTTTTCATTGAGTAAACATGCTCCAGAGGAAAAGAGAAACTGTTCAACAAGACGACCTCGTGCATCGCAGCGAGAATCGCCCCACATAGTATTGTGGGCGTTGAAATCTCCGAGAATCATGTAGGGCTCTGGGAGTTCCGCTATTAGTGCCTCTAAATCGCGTTTTTGAAGCTGATGTTGTGGTGGGATGTACAAGGAGCAAATGGTGATGAGTTTATTGAAAATTACGGCTCGAACGGCCACGGCTTCTAGGTCTGTTTGCAGTTGCACATTACGACATGCGACACGTTTATCAACAATGATAGCAACACCACCAGATGATACGATACCATCATCACGATCTTTACGAAAAAGAGCATACTGACGGAGAATATTCGTGTGTTTAGAGTTTAGGTGCGTCTCTTGTACACACAGCACCTTAGGACTAAGTTCATATAAAAGCTCCTGGACATCGTCGAGGTTGTGTATTAGTCCTCTGATGTTCCATTGTAGCATTGTATCCATATCTGTTGTGGGTTTGTGCTGTGTGCAGGGAGACAGATACTTAACTCACAGGGCCCTTCACAGGACCCGCAATGCGGACTTTGTCTTTTTTAGAGCGGTCGCTAGAGTCGCGCCCCTCCAAGGGCGCTGGTAGCGCCGACGGACTTGGTGTTGTGTCCATAACCTCTTGAGAGGTACCGGACACGCGCTCTTGTGAGCGAGGCGTTTTTCGCAAAAGTCTCGCCGCGAACGACGACGCCTTTGCCCCCCACCAACCCGGAGGTCGACGGGCTTGCTTTGGGGTCCGGGTTGTGGTGGCTCTTACTAGCGCTAGCAGGAGCCACCACAGTGGCCGGTGAGTGCGGGGCGGGTGGGGCAGTTTTGGCTGCTCCCACTGGGGGGAGCTAGTGGCGGGACTGCTGGTTCACTGGTCGTGAACTTGGCAGCCGCCTTTGGCCGAAGCGGTGCAGCCCCCTGAGACGCCGCATCGGCATAAGACGTGCCTTTAAGAATAGAGCAACGCTGACGCGCTTCTTTGAACGATATGTTCTGTTTTACCTTCAGGGATATTATTTCTTTCTCTAGTTTCCACTTGGGACACGACCGCGAGTAAGCGGGGTGCCCGCCGTCACAGTTGGCACAGTGGGGCTCATCCTGGCAGATGTCTGCTGCATGATCATTCGCAGAGCATTTAGCGCATGTTAGCCGGCCGCGGCAGCTTTGTGAGCCGTGGCCAAACTTTTGGCATTTAAAACACCGGCGGGGATTGGGTACATATGGTCTGACACGAATCCTGATGTAGCCTGTCTGAATAAACTCTGGTAGGTTGTTCGTCGCAAAGGTCAGGATAAGGTGCTTTGTTGGAATTTCCTTGTTTTCCCGTCTAATCTTAATTCTTTGGACATTGATCACGTGTTCCTCGTTCCATCCTTCAAGAAGCTCTGTCTCAGTGAGGTCCAAGAGGTCCTCATCCGATATTACGCCACGGACTGTGTTCATTGACCGGTGCGGAGTGATAGAGACTGGAACCTTTCCTATTGTTACGAGGTTGGACAGCTTACTATACTGCGCGTGGTCGCACAGCTCTAGCAGCAAGTCCCCAGAGGCCATCTTTGTTGCCTTGTAACCGGCACCTATTGCTTCAGAGAGGGATTTCGCCACAAGAAACGGTGATAATGCATGAATGGTCTTTTCTGGGTCTTCACTATGCAAAACATGGAACTTGGGGAAGCTTTCTTTAGTTTTAGAGAATAAGTTCAATACTCCTTCGGTGCGCCCCCCTCTTTGGAGGGGGGACGATCAGGAAGTGGAGGGTACGCAGATCCCATAACACAGATTATGTATGTTCGGCAATGATGCCTGCCACCCACCACCGAGCCCAACAGGGGGACGCGACGACATGACAAAGGGAAGATGCGTACACGTCAGCAGTACACCATTGCTATAACCCAACATGAGTAACGCATGTTGGTTGACTCACACAAGGTTAACCCTCGCCGCCAAGGAAGTTCGAAGTAACTAGAAGGGAGGAGTAGACAGGATAGATTAAAAGTGAGAGAGAAAGACGAAGATGTGAGGAGAGAGAGACAGGAAAAGGCGACTGCCGATTTCCCCTGGGTGGGTCAGCCCAGGGGTGCCGTCTACGTAAGCACGGGCCAAAGGGGTGTGTTGCCTCTTCCGGGGGGCCTTAAAGGTCCAATCACCCGGCGTCGGCTCAACCCCCCAGGATCCCCTTTTCCCCGGACACGGCTCCGCCACGCACGGCTAGGCGTGGGAGGAGGTCGAAACCCCCCCCCCGTTAGCTCGGGTCCGTGGTGTCGCCACACACCAAACGCCTGCTTTCGCAGACGCCCCTGCGGGGGAGAGAGGGGAATAAGCTACTTTTGAAAATATTGTAAGGCAACGTTTAGGCCGCAAGACACTTCTTTTAAATGCGAAGCATTTCTTCGCGAACTTCGGCGACTTTGAGCGTATCTATCTATCTATCTATCTATCTATCTAGCCGCCTACGACTTTGTGCTCTCCTGGCCGTATCGTTAATGGGATTTATACCAAATTTGGTATGGCATAACATGACCGTAGGACGAACATAAATGGCTGGTCATATCATGAAAATCATGACTAACTTGTCATGAAAAGTATGATTTACATGCCACGCTCATGGCGCGCTCGCGGCCGTTTCGTTAGCTTGATATACACCAAATTTGGGATTGAATGACGTGACTGTATGACGGACATAAATGACAGGTGGTAATATGCAAATAATGATTTGCATGTCATGAACAACATGATTTACATGCCACGCTCATGGTGCGCTCGCGGCCGTTTCGTTAGCTTGATATACACCAAACTTGGTATTTAGTGACGTGACTGTATGAAGAAAATAAATGACGAGTGGTAATATGGAAATCATGACAGATCATGTGTGACATGACTTGCATGCCACGCTCATGACACTCTTGTGGCCGTTTCGCCAGCTTGATATACACCAAATTTTAAGGTGAAAGCCTTTAATGTCTCGTGCTCACGTGCGCCCGCCCGTCCGTCCGTCCGTCCGTCCGTCCCTCCAGCCGTGCCCTGGCACAGTGCCAGGTGGTTGCCGGGGTGCGCAAACGGACGCCGGTCGCGTTGGACTCTACAGCGCTCGCGCTTTGCTTGCGTAGCGTCTCTGTGCCCAGCGTCTCTAATCATGCAAGGAGGGAGACGCGCGCATCACGTTCCATTCTGACCGACCCCGTCTCAGTGAGCACAGGCGTTCGAGAAACACACTTTGGAATTGACAAGGTGTCCGTCAATTTAAACGCTGGAACCTGGATGGCGTATGCACGATGCGCAGAGCGCGAGAACACGAACGCATGCGAAACGGAGGCAGACTGGTCTCGCGCCTCGCTGGGATTCGAGATAAAAAATTAAGCGAACATAAGTGGCAGGTGGTAACATGAAAATCTTGGCATGCATGTCATCTACAATGCCATTTACATGCCACGCTCATCGTGCGCTTGCGTCCAGTTCGCTAGCTTGATATACACCAAAATTTGTATTGCGTGACGTGACTGTATGACGAACACAAATGACAAGTCCTAACATGTAAATAATGACATGCATATTATGTACAGCATGATTTGCTCCTTGCTGGCTGCTTCGCATCGCATCGATTCCCACAGTGCGTGGGATCTGCCGGTTTTTATTCGTCGAGTCTCTGCCCCACAACCCAGGCCAGAGAGGTGATGATGAGTATGTACAGGTGAGAAGATGAAGGGTATGAATAATGCTCACAATATGTGCCCGTATTTTTTAAAGAAATTACCGCGCCTGTAATTAGACCACTCACTTTAAGGCTGTCTCGAGCGGCTCGCCTTATAGAGCACCCGTAATTGAGAACGGGTGAGCTGGTACGTAGGCGCATTAGGCTAGTAGGCGTCGGTGATCCATAATTGCGTTTTGTGCCAAAGTTGACCGAGACGTAAAAAGATGAAACGTGCACAAGCGCTAACTTCTAACCGAGCTTTATTCGAACGGACACGACTAATGCAGAGGTACCGATGTCATAACCGAACAAGAACATATGAGAAATTAAACAAAGAAAAGCACAACGCGCATTATAAGACATGCAAAACAAATGCATGTTTGGACTGTCGACCATGCTGCGAGCAACAACACTTCTGAGAGTAATAGTCACGTCCGTTGCATTCCCGCTCAGTGGAAGTTAGCCCGTGTTCACTTTGATTTGGCGGAAAAACGAAGTTTGAGTTGTTATGGCATGTATATATCGTGGTGAGGCAGCGTAAACTACGCAATAGAGAAAGGGACGGGCTTTATGTCTTGTCGTTCACAATATGTATATTTTTTTTTTGTGTGCATAAGGCGGATGATGGCGTAGAATGAGTGCCTTTCCGTAGCGCGCATGCGCAAGTCTGTGCTGGAAGCAAAGGGCTGATAAGCGGTAATAAAGCCTTCATTTCGTTTACCATCTTTTAATACTAGCAACTTTCGTTATCCTTTACCGGACAGCGTCAGTAAAATATTGCGCACATTCAAAGAACAGCAACGTCTAAGCCATCACTGGCTCAGCTTGCCGGTTCAGACTCCGAGGAAAGATGCCGCGGTTCGGGAACACCGAATGAAGTGCCGCAAATGGAAGGCGCTGACTAGCTGCTGTGTACTAGACGTGTCGATGCGTGAAGTGATCGGCAGCGTCTTACGCAAAGAAAAAAAAAAAAAGGGGGGGGGGGAGGAACTTGCGTGCTTACGATACTTGCGGCATCGGATCATGAGATCGTGACGCAGTCACTGGTGCGACTATCGCACCGGAAGAAACGAATCGTAAGCAGTTGTGATAAAATTGCCCATGTTTTATTGCTCAATCTCACGACACCGGTCAAAACTCTTACATGCAAAAAGAGCACAGTAAAAATCCTTAAAATAGGGGCAAACAAGCCCGAATAGGCATGCGATGTACAAGAATCACGTTACATTATCGCCGATAACATCACTACTGGAAAGGCCGTCGTGGTTCAGCGAGTTTTGGGGCGGACAGCGCGAAAGCCCAAGAAGGGAAACCTCGCAACCTGCGTGGAAGTGGGAGCCGAAGTCGTGGAAAGCGACGTGGCTGGAACCGTGGTAGTGGAGACAGGAACTGGGGCAGGGGTATCCGATGCCGTAGTCACCGCCGGTGAGGTCCTGGTAGCGAGAGGAACAGTTGGAACAGCTGTGGAAGGTTGGGCAGAAGTGGTTGCCACAGTTGGAGTCGTAGTGGTCTCGGCGACTTGTACCGACGGGGCATCCGTGCTTACCGGAAGCAAAGAAGACGTAGTGGCTTCGGTGGTAGAGGTAGTGACAGTCTGTCCACGAGGCTCAACGGAAACTGTTGAAGGGGCGCTGGTAGAAGTCGGGGCTGCGATGGTTACGTTTGACTGCTCCTGGTTGGGAAGGCCAGGGGTAGACACTTCTGGTGAAGTAACCAGGAGAGTGAAGGGCCCAGCACGCGGATCCAGGGAACCCAGACTCGGGGTCGTGGTTGAAACAGTGCTGGTCAAGGTTGTAGTGGTCAAGGCAGCAGGCTCAGCACTTGCAGTAGTGACAGCCGTGCTTCCAAGGAATACCGGTGTTGTTTCGACTGCGACTTTCGTGGTCGACGTGGCATCTGCAGGATTAGAAGAAGGCAGGTCAGTCAAGGTTGTGGCAGCCATAAGTGTGAAGGGGAAGGCCCGGAAGTCCAGCGAAGCCGAGGCAGTGGTGGTGGAAACAGCAACGCTTGTCGGAGTCACTGTAGACAACGTGGGAAGAGTAGATGTGCTCGACAAGACAGACGAGGTAGAATCTGCAACCTGGATCGTTACAGGGGTTGTTGGGAAGACGTCTGCAGGAACAGAAGCAGTTACGTTGGCAGAAGCAGTAGTGGTAGCTGGGACTGGAAAGGTGCCAGCGCGGGGAGCCGGGCCCCCCAGAGTAGGTGCTGCGACACCGACGGTGCTAATGGCTGCCGGAACAAACGGCGGTACCGTGGTCAGGCGGGAACGAGTTGTAGCTTCGGGGGCCGTGCCTGTGACTGCAGGTCCCGAACTGGGCGTTGTGGGCGCAGTTGTCACGTGAGCGGGACGTGTTGGAACCGCGGCAGGGCCATTCCGTTTATGACCGAGGTGTCCGATGACTTGCAGTTTCTTCTGGATGACCACGGAATGGGGAACAGCAGACTGATGCTGGTGGTGGTGAGCAGCGGCACTGCTGTCTCCGTGAGCGGTCCGGTTCAGCCAAACCGTTGCGTTCTGCAAGAGGGCCACCACAGGGTTGACAACGCTACCGAATACATGGCTGATAGAATTGGCGATGTGGCTGCCGACATGATCGGTCCCAGATGAGCTGGAGTCAGACTTCGGCGGCGTAGTGGGTGCCGTGGTGTTACCAGGAACCTTGACGACGCGACACATCAGGACTGGGACAGTGTTCACGTTTGATGCAGCGGGAACAGTCGCGGAATTAGTATCCGCAGAGTGCTGATGGTTGTGCTGATGCCCATGGCCAACTTGGTGCTGGTGAGCGTTGGAGACCTGACCTTGATGTGCATGCCCGTGAGCTTGGTGAGCGTGACCAGCGTGGAAACCGTGGTTGAAGTGCCCCTGAGCCTGGGATGACATGCCGTGGCCATGATGGGCGTGCTGTAGTGCTGGGTGGCTCTGCCCGAAGCCGAAGGTTCGTCCAGCGAGATCTTCGGCCTGAACCGCCAGTAGACAAACGGCCAACAGGAAAAGTGACACGGGCTTCATCTTGACCGGGTACGTGAACCTGGGAACACGTAACAAGAGAAACGGATGACGGCTCACAATATTGAGCACCAAAAAGCAACTACTCGAACAGCAGCATAAGTGCATGGAATAGGCAAGTACAGAATTGCATCGTACCTTTCTGCGGCGGTGATCTTTCCAGAAGTGACGTTCCCAAGGGTTTCGTCGACGCGTTTTATAGCTGGTCTGTCGCCACTCCCTCATCTCTTATTGGTCGACGGCAAAAGCGTTGTTGCGTCACGTCCCTCAAGAACAACGTGTCGTTGAATAATGAAATAAAAAGAAAAGACAGGTTTTGTTGAATAAGAGCACAAGCAGCCTCACGTGATCAAACGCCTGCGCAGATGTGAGATCGCAGCTGCTTCCGCGCAACCTTGCTGATGGTGTTCTTCAAAGACGTTAAGGCAGGTGATCGCACTGACAGTCTGATAGCTGCCATTGCATTGATGATAAACTTGCTGGGGTATGCAAACAAGTGGGGGGCGTGTTCCTCAATAAACACTGTGACGTCGTGGTCACTGCTGCAGTTTGAGATGAAATAATTAGCACTGGTCCTCCAATTGCACTTAGTTGAACACATTTCTGCAACATTTAAGAATAGACTGCAAATGAGATGAGGTCGTTTGAATGAAAGGTTTCTAAACCGCCAGTGAGCTCTACTGTGGGTTCAGAGGAACAAAAGAAGAGATAGGCAATGCCAGTCAAGGAGAACAATAATTAGTTACAGCGAAGCTCTTAAACGTAGTTCCTAATTGTTATTGTAATGACTCTCCTCAAAATTCAGTGAACATCACTGAATAAATTCCTTCAGGACGAAATTTTGAATAAACCTTCAGTATGATTTCAATGGCGTCCAAAGGTATACGCTATGCGAAGACGCATTTATGAGAAAAAAGAACGCGCATATGAATACAATTAGAGGCGCTGTTACTCCTTGCTGTCGCAGGCGTTTTGTTGAAAGCTACATGCATGGTGTCAGAATGCACCTCTGCACGTCATTCCTTTAAGTGATCCTGCATTTTTTTAGTGCCCCTCATTATAGACTTCTCAACGCACGACCGAAGAGGAATGGAGCTCTGCGCTACGGAGCCCAGAACTTTTACATCAACTCAAGGCCGTCCAGAGGGCCCACGACGCGGCGATGAGGCTCGGCCTACCCGTCCCGACGTGGGAGCGGCCCGCTGCTCTACCACCTTGAGTGGTAGTGTTCCTCAGAACCTCAATAAAGTTCTGTGTCTGTGTCTGTTATATGTAGAAATATGGGAAGATCGGCTGCGTTAGAGCCGGCTATCCCAAGAACCTAGGGTCTATATAGAATTACCAAAGAAACCAGAAAAGAAAGAAAATAAGAAGAAAAAAATTAAAATTGTACTTTGAAACGCCTAATTAAATCTTACACTTGTTTGTAGTTCCACACTTTGTGTCGTTGCTATCAGTCACTCACTCTTATATATCCACGACACTTATGGCTTACTTCAGCGAGAACAGCACAATTAATTCGAACTCAGAAAGTAGGTAGCCCTATATAGCAGGATCGAATTTCAGTTGAACTCAGAAAGTAGGTATATAGCGGGATCAAATTCCGGCCCCGGCGGCCGCATTTCGATGGAAAAAAGATATGCTAGAGGCCTGTGTGACGTAGATTTGGGGTCCACCTCGTTGGTACAGTGGTTGCGGGGCTGGGCTGTGTACCCGAAGGTCGTGGGTTCGATACCAGCCGCGGCGGTCGCATTTCGGTGGAGGCGAAATGCTAGAGGCCCGTGTACTGTGCGATGTCAGCGCACGTTAACGAACACCAGATGGTCGAAATTTCCGGAGGCCTCCAGTACGGTGAGTCTTTCATGATATCGTGGGTTTGGCGCTTAAGACGCCAAATGTTGTTATTATTATTATTATACTATTAACTTAGATTTAGGTGCCCGTTAAAAATCCCCAGGTTGTCGAAATTTCCGGAGCTTTCCACTACGGCGCCCCTCATACTATTACTGTGGTTTTGGCACGCAACACTCCCAGAATTAGTGTGATTAATAACTAGAAAGATGGCAGATGTATGTAAGAAATGGTTTTGGTCTTATTCCTTTGTTGATTTGTATGTTTATCGAGTTTCCGTTCAAGTGGCCGGCATTTTGAATCCCACACCGAAAAGACGATCAGCAGAAGAAAGCGTTTGAATTAGACGACTCTTAAAACAAAGGAGGGGGGGTGGGGGAGAAAAACGTTTAGTGATAGGAAAGTGTTGCTCTTGAACTTTTTTTTTTTATTTATTTCGCGGCGCACACTGGGCGCGTGTTTTTACGCGATGTGTCCTTGCTATCAAAGGGCCCATAAACCACTCAAGATTTCGGAGACGAAAGAGTGGTTTCTTTCTCGCCATCACTACCTTCCATACGGACGCTATCTCCTCCTCGCCACTTATTTTTTCATAAAACACGTGGAAGATGTCAGCGCTATGAGCCCATCAGCATTTCGCGCTTTTCGACTTCGCGCTGTTATCTCCGCTTGCGCAGTCGAAAAATTCACGAAACGAAGTGAAATCATTTGATCTCACATGACAGACACGCGAGACAAAATAGAACGGACGCGCAGCTGCATGGCAGAGCAGGGTAGGAGACAATTCATAACTGTGATAATAATATCTGGGGTTTAACGTCCCAAAGCCACGTTATGATTATGAGAGACGCCGTAGTGGAGGACTGCGGAAATTTGGACCATCTGGTGTTCTTCAACGTGCACTGACATCGCACAGTACACGGGCCTTTACCATTTCGCCTCCATCGAAATGCGACCGCCGCGGCCGGGATCTAACCCGCGACCTTCGGGTCAGCAGCCAAGCACCCTAACCGCTACGCCACCGCGGCGGACAATTCATAACTGTTATCCCTTGTACTACATGTACTAATCGAGAACTTACTTCCTCGTGATGTCACGTAAACAGACCGCTGGCTTAACGAATTTCGCCGAAAAAACGGTACACGCAGGCGAGGATAACGCGCTCGTTCTTTGTATTTCCAAAGGTTCTTTAGGGGTCGTTTAACCCTTTGTTGCATGGAAAAAACCTACGCATCTAAACAGCGCTTACTTTTGGTTTTCTGTTAATTTGCATTCAGAAAAAGCAGGGGAAAAATCTTGTTGAAGTCAAACCTTTATTTAATAAGATACAGAATGTCCACTACAGTGGACAACATGTACAAGAGGTTCAATTAGTGAAAGTTGCAAAAGTTTTTTTCAGCCGTCGAGCTGTCTTGCTCGAACAAATGAACAGAAAAAAATAGTTGCAGTACCACCAGAAGAGTGACAAGAATTTTTGTTTCAAGTGGAGGGGGGGGCTAAGGGGGGGTTGGGGGGGGGGGGGGGCTGAGGGGGGTTCAACTATTTTGAAAAATTATCTTGACTTCGCTAAGCTGCAATATTTACAGCTCGTGACTACGAGTGCTTCTTCTATCGCTTGCATTCAATAAAACATACCAAATCACGATTTCATCTGTTTTATAAGAAACAAAAAAAAGTGATGAACTTGAATTACCCGCCAAAGTAGGAGTCTGCCAACTTGAACAAAAGTGCAGGAAAAAGCGTGGGACAGTGGCGCGATCCAGCACGGCAAATGAAAACCCTTTTTGTCCACTTGGGTTACCAATATGAATATGCGCGTCTCGGACGCACCACAGCTGCGTTTTCGCCATGCATGGTGTCCACTACAGTGGACATATTTCAAAACTTGTTCTAAAAAATTATCTTCACTTCGCTAAGCCGCAATATTTACAGCTCTTGTCTACGAACGCTTCTTCTATGACATGCATTCAATAAAATATACCAAATCGCGATTGCATGTGTGTCATAAGAAAAAAACGTGAAGAACTTGACTTATCCGCCAAAGTAAGAGTCTGCCATCTTGAACAAGAGTTCAGGAAAAAGCGCGGGACCGTGGCGCCATCTAATGCGGCGAATGAAAACTCTTTTGGTCCACTTTAGTTACCAATATGCGCATGTGCGTCCAAGAGGCACCACAGCTGCTCCAAAAATTCCAAAAATTTGTCCACTGTAGTGGACAGCATGCAACAAAGAGTTAATCTCTTCCACCGCTCTCTTCTCGCACTGTATTCCTTTCTTGTGCTGCGCTGCCTTTACAGCTGCCGCAAAGAATGCCACGCCCAGTGCCACTAAAAGTAGGTTGCATGTGTCAGGAGGTGTTTGCCGCAGCGTCGTCCAAAGCGGGTGCCTGCGCATTAAAACGAGGCCGAATATATATAAAAAAAAGAAAAAAAGAAGAAAGACAGCGTCGTTTGGTACCTACACGTGCCGCTTGCTTTTCGCGACAACCCAGTTGTTAGTAGATTCGTTTTATCGAATATCGCGCCGCCCGAGACGTTGGCGGTGGCTGTATTGTTCCAAGAAAAAAATAAAGATAGCGACTAATTGAAATAATAATATGTGGGGTCTTACGTCCCAAAACCACCATATGATTATGAGGGACGCCGTAGTGGAGGGCTCCGGAAATTTTGCCCATGTGGTGTTCTTTAACGTGCACTGACATCGCACAGTACACGGGCCTCTACCATTTCGCCTCCATCGAAATGCGACCGCCGCGGCTGGTATCGAACCCGCGACCTTCGGGTAAGCAGCCGGGCACCCTAGCCACTGATCCACCGAGGCGGACCAAGCTACTAATTGAAGACAGTAGACAACAGTGAACCTAATAATAATACACGGGGTTTTACTTTCCAAAACCACGATATGATTATGAGGGACGCCGTAGTGGAGGGCTCCGGCAATTTCGACCAACCGGTGTTCTTTAACGTGTACTGACATCGCTGAGTACACGGGCCTCTAACATTTCGCTTCCATCGAAATGCGAACAAACCCGCAACTTCCGGTCCAGCAGCAGAGCACCTGAGCCGCTGATCCACTGAGGCGGACACAACACTGAACCTGTCGCGTTCGTACATTTGTCGCCGGCGCACGACTTCGTAGACCAGTGGCCTCAAACAAGCGGCCCGCGATCCTTTCGCGTGCGGCCCGCGGCCCGCAGATCGCTATGTTCGTCCAACATTGTTTTTTTTTTTATTTTCATAATAAGTAAGTTCGTGAGCTTCACAGGCATGACTGGTCTAAAGCATTATTTTCGTGAGGCACCTCATGTGGTCACCATATGTCGAAGCGTAACCGTGAAACAAAAAACAGTATTTAAGAATCGGCGTCCAGATTTTACTCATTTTGGAGACCGGTATTCACATGTTGTTGGATGGAATCCTGCCCCAAATCTTCTTCAGAAATGACCCGTATATGAGATATGGGAAATGTTTTGTTTTCAATTGTAGCGTTTGCTGACAATGTGTACGACCCCCCCCCCCCCCCCCCCTGCTTTTGCATTCTTCCCTGACCCGAGCCTTGCGGGACTAAATTCTGCGACTGCGGCCCGCTGCCTGATATGAGTTTGAGACCCCTGTCGTAGACGAAGCGGCCCCTTACGCTGACACAGGGCCACCGTTTAACTCCTGAGTCAAGAAGCTTACGCAGGCTAGGAATGGTAATATCCACGAATGATTGACCGATTAAACGACGAAAAGTGTCTCGGAAAATTATAATTCGTCATGTGTGTCCGCCTTTCATTTAATCGACTCAATCGATGAAACCTTTTCGATTAATCGATTTACAGACAGTGACAGGAGTGACGCGATAGTTTTGAAATAGTGCTATAATGCCGAGGAGGCGCCGCTGCTGTGATGCTGCACAGAATGCATGGCGGGCTAACGAGAGCGACCATCTAGTGCTGACTGTTTTCTCGAGTCCCAAGTAATAATAATAATAATTAGTGAGGTTTGATGTCCCAAAACCACGGTGTGATTACGAGGCATGCAGTTGTGGAGGGCTGCCAAAACTTCGACCATCTGGTGTTTAACGTGCACGGACATCGATCGAACAGTGCATGGTCCTTCAGCATGTCACCGTCATTGAAATGCGACGGCCGCGGCAGGGATCGAACCCGCTACTTTTGGGACAACAGGCAAGCACCACAACCATTATACAACCCTGGC